>ML428191.1:2627-19685 GCA_005239525.1 Nicotiana knightiana
AAATAAAGCAGTAAAGCTGGGTTGCCTCCCAACAAGCGCTTGATTTAACGTCGCGGCACGACGTGAATCACTTTCTGCGTCCACTTCGAACTTACGAATTGAGCCCCCAATTTAGCATCAAATTTTCGGTTACGCTCCAAGGATGGTGGAACAAATCTGATTGGCCCAAGCAACCATTGTACTATTTTACACTTCTTGGCATTTAGATGAGGTATGTAGTCCTGTCTTTCTAGCAAGAAAAATTCCAGAATGTAGGCATCTTGTTACTCATTCCTTGACTCCTCAATTGGATCGGATTACTCTATTTCCATATCATCATCCAAGCACAATGTGGAAAAATGTTTGGAGTGAGGACCAATGCTCTCAAACACATGAACTTCAGGACTTTCAACATCCTCAACATCAATCACACTAGAGTCGATTAAATTTGAATCCTCAACGTCCCTGGTTGACTCTAGTATTACTTCTTCAACATCGGCATCCTCAAATTCTAGTTGGTTAGAGTGTTGGGTTTCTACTTTGGACCCCTCCATTGGCACCTCAATTTCCATCTCTAATGTACACTGCTCCTGGCTACTATCCATAATATTGGCATATTGAGCATTAAAAGCTTCAACTAGTTGACTCGTTTGAGCCTCCAAGTTGCGAATAGTTTCATCTTGCCTTTGTACCCGCAGTTGTAACTCCTCCTGTTGTTCCAAAATGCACCTCATCATATCCTCGAGCCTTTTCAGGTCATCATCACTGGGTTCTTTGTTTCTATTAACTTCACAAGAAAAAGAAGAACCATCAAAGTAAGGGGTTGGGGGAAGATAAGAAATATAAGCACAACCATAAAAGTGACCATCTTGACCACAACACATATCACACAGATTCCACACATACGATTGAGTTGATGCACATAACTCGCTCTCGAGAATATTTTGATAAATTTGTCCTGGGTGGCTTCCTTCATAATATGCATAACGAGGATCAAAAGTAGAATTACCAACATCCAAACTCTCATAATTCCATGATGCCATGTTTTTTTCAAATTAACAAATACAACTAAAATAAAGAAAATAAAAATCAAATACAAAAAAAAAAAGAAACTTGAAACCTAGTAATATGTACACCTACAGCTACACTTGATAATATCGTTAAGTCCCCGGCACCGGCGCCAAAATTTGATCACGCTCAACTATGTCTAATAAAAGACTAAACGGGCGTTGCAAATATAATCTGGGGTATTAAGCCCAGAGTCGATCCCACAGGGAGTTAACGTATCAAGCAAGCTGTCAGAATACTAAACTGTCACTTGGTGTTGTTTAAACTACTACAACTGAATGAAAATATTAAAACTAAAGATTAACTACAATAAGGTGTAAACAATTGTAATAAAGATCTAAAGTTATGGTTTCCCCTGTCGGTGAACTTCCTTCTCGGATATTTCTTATAGTTTGATTAGTTGTCTCTATCAATCATGAACACTCTATCTACCATAAATCCCTTGTACTTGTTAAACCATGAATTGTAGCCACGCATCAACAGGAAAAGTACTACATGCATGTCTCAGTTTTTGGGCTCTTGCCTTATCTTTTGGGCCACCAAGAAACAAAATTCAGTAGCCTTGTCTACTGCTGAGGCTGAATATGTGGTTGCAGCCTCATGCTGTGCCCAGTTGCTATGGACCAAGCAACAACTCATGGATTTTGGTATTGATGTGGGATGCATTCCTATTTTCTGTGATAACACTAGTGCTATTAGTATGACGAAGAACCCGGTTCATCACAAGAGGACTAAGCACATAGATGTTAGGTACCATTTCATAAGGGATAACTATGAAAAGGGAATGATCTCAATCGAATTTTGTGCTACTGATCATCAAATTGCTGATATATTCACTAAAGAACTTAGGAGGGAGCATTTTGAGAGAAACATGCTGGAATTAGGGATGATTAAGATCACCTGATTGAAAAAAAAAGAAAAAAAGATATTTTGGCTAGAAAATTTTAATTAGGTACTTAATCAGATTAATAATTGCTCAGCATCATGTCTTTATTGCATACTCTTGTTCTATGTATTAATATGATTCCCTGGATACTAATGATGTTTATCTATCTTTGTAAATTGAGGAAATTTAAAGATTTCTAACAGGATGAACCTGGTTCATCCATGCTGATTCATCTGACTGACGAGGTACGTACTCTTCTTCGTATATTAATTCAATTACAGTCATACATGAGTAGGATTCTTTCCATAATTGGTTCAAATTCAAATACTTCGTGCTTACCCAAATTGAACCATTTTCAAGAAGTCAAGTCTTCACTTAATTAGTCTAGTTTTAGGATGAAATTAAATGTCTAATCAATATCAGTCCTTCGGCGATTAGAATCCTACTTGAGTACACATTCTGCAGTTTGAAATCTCCCTAGCCACATCTTATAAAAGGTCATCATTACTCTTCTCTTCATAAAGCAACCGTCGAACCAATTTCAACTCATTCTACACAAATAAAAATTGATTACTCACCTTTTCTTCCTAAGAATACATAATCATGTCTTCACCACCACCAACTTCTTCTTCTAATTCATCACCTAATCATGATTATGATGGAGGAAATTCTAAATCTGTATCCAATTCTCCATCTGTATACAGTTCTCAATCACCAGAAATTTTGTTAACCCCTGAAAATACTCCCATTCCTGAACCCACTCCAAACCCTACTCCTGCCCCCAAGAATCATCGTGTCAAAGTTCTTGCCCAGAAATCTGTTGCTTCTGGGACTAGGGAAAAATTCATGGCGGATCTTATTAAAGAGGACAAAGGTACTAAGTCAGATTCGTCCAGTGAATCTTTTAAATAAGCCAATGAGGAGGACGCACCTGGTTCAACCAGTTCTGAGAAAGGTAATCCTGAAATCAATTTTAAATTTGCTTCTGCTGATAAAAGGTTCGTGTTGGTTGGGTTTGTTATTGATGTTGAAGTGCCTAAAAGGTAGAGAGGTGGTAGAAAAGAAAGAATTCTTGAGAGAGAGGGAAAATAAATTGAGAGGGGATCTGGGGAGGATGGTATCACGCTGGTTATCTGTGTCCCCATTCTTGAAAGTGTTGGAGAAAACGTCACAGAGTTAGGAGGAAGCATAGTTGAGGAGGCTGTAGCAGGTCTTGCAAGTCTGAAGAAAGGAACATATGAACCTATTTCATATGGGAAAGAAACATTGGCTGAAAGGCTGAAGAAATTGGGGAGTCCTATAACCCCAAGAAAAGGAGGATTCAGAAGTACAAGAAGGCAACTCACCCAGTTCCTTCAAAGAAAAGAAAAGTTTCTGAAGCTGCTGGTGTTCCTGCTCCAAAAGTAAGAGCTACTCGTAGCACTGTGAGAGATGAAGAAGAGAAATTGGAAAAGGCTCTGAAAGAGAGCAAGAAGAAGAGGACACAAAGGGAAAAGTGAAATTTTGAGAGCATGTTGAGGCTATTGAGATTGAAGAGAAGACGTTGGACCTGGTCCAACAGGAGGAACAGCCTGCTCCAGGTGTGGCTGAGACACCAAAACCCACAAAGACTAAGGCTTCTTCAAAGAAGTCAGCTAGAATGTCTGTCACACCAACAAGATCTGTTAAGAGGACCAGGGCCAAGCCAAAGAAAGTGAAAATTGTTGAGAAAGAGGATGATGATGCAGACTTGAGTGGAGAGGAGGAGAAGGAAATAGGAGAGGTGACTGACAGAGTTACCATGTTTGGAAAGAGAACAATACTGAAGGGTAAGCTGATGAAGGATCTATAGGAGCCTGGAATGCAATATCTGCTGGAAACTCTGGAGGTGCAGGGCTAGAAGGACATGGTCCTTCGCATGGAAGGTAGGCTGGTAAGGGCTGAGTTGGTAGAATTCATGGGAAATGCCATTGTCAAGGAAGGCAGGGTCACCTCCATGGTCAAAGGAATTGAAGTTTCCTTTGATGCTAAAGAACTTGGTGTTATTTTGAACATACCAGCTGAGGGCTATGAGGACTACACAAGGCAAAGATGGCCTTGTCTAGATGGGATGGCCTTAGCAATCAGTGATAATGAGAAGGAGATTGAACCTAGGCCGGTCTACAAGAGCGAAATGAAACCAGAGCATAAGCTATTCTTCGAGTTCGTCATCAAGTTCCTACTGCCTAGACAAGAAAGAAGGCACATTGCAAATTATATGGATCTGACCTTGATGGAGTGCTTGTACAGGGGAAATGAAATCAATTGGCTGGATTTCATCATCCAACTCTTGGGCAGAGTTGTGAATGGAACCAAAGCACACGCAATTCCATATGGCTTCATTCTAACAGTAGTGCTTTCACATTTTGGGGTTCCAGTGAAGAAGGCTGAGATGGCTACTGCTAAAGACTATTTTGGGAAGGAAACTTTGCTGACATATGATTACAATGTCAATGTTCCTTTGGATGAACCTGGTTCATCTAGGAAGCAACCAATCAACAGCAAAGTTAGAACTCTAGTGCAGGAAAACAAGATCAAGGATATGGAGATCCTTTGTTTGAAGTCTCGTGTGATTGAGGTTGAAGCTGAGCGGGATGCTCTTAGGCTGAATTAGCAAAGGAGAAATAAAAGAACGAGGGTGTTCTTCAGCATATGCTTTCTATCCTACAATCCAAGACCATAACCTTCTCTGAACCTTCCCATCCTTAGGCTATCCAGAGCTACACCATAACCATTCAAGTGCCCAGTTCGGGACATGTTTCTGTCTTTTTAGGCTTGTTTCTAATTTTACTCTGTTTTTTGCTCATGGTTGGTTTGTTTTTGTTTTTCTGTATGGTGGTTGATAATTGTTACTAGTTCAATGAATTTTGCTTCTAGCTATTGACTTGTCTCAATTTCTTAGTTAGCTTACATTTATTGTCTTCTTGTGTTGATTAATCATGCTTTGCACCAGCAGTTGCCTCAATGGCCATGAGTAATAATTAATAAATCTGGTAAGTGTATCATTTTGCAAACTTTTCGATGATGCCAAAAGGGGGAAGATATGTGTGCTGAACTTTTTCAAAAAAATTTCAAAGTGGTATTTATAACCTAATGAACCTGGTTTCTCTATGATTATTGCTTAAAACCATACAAAGTGTCTGAAGTATATACATGATTAAGCACAGAGTTTGTCATCATCAAAAAGGGGGAATTTGTTGACCCATGTCACTACATAGTTTTGAAGATTGACAAATGGCTGACCAGTTGAACCAGGTCCATCGGAGCACATATCTTGAACTGAATAGCTGGCACATGAACCGTATATGCATAGGAGATATTTGTGAATGTGAAATATCAATGAAACAAGAGATTGTCTCCTAATGCAAAAAGGTTGAAAACTGATGATAAGATTGAAGTCGAATTCAGCAAGGAAAGTAACAAAAGAAAGGAAGTTGAGTTTGATACGAATTTGTTCACCCAGGTAGAGTTGGACTAGAATTGGACGACAAGCTCAACAACTGACTCTATAAATACTTGATGTATTTCTGCTGGAATTCTACACGCACAGAAGCTGAAGTAAATCAAAATCTGAAAGCAAAGTTTCCAGAGTTATTTGCTAGCAGAATCATTGTGCCATTCAAAGGCTACAGTTCAACTAGAAGAACCAGTTCCATCTGTTTATCATTGAGTCTAGTTGATTGTAGTAGGAGTTTTAATATTGTATCTTTTCAGCTTTCATAGAAGCAATTGTAATAGGTACGCATTGTTCAAGTTAGAGTTAACTTGAAGCTTGTAGAAATTATGTAGGGGCTAGTTACTACAAAGGGATTAGAGTTAGTCCTAGGATTACAAAAGAGTTTATTTTGTAAGTCCTTTTGGCTTAGAGTTTTTAGTGAAGTGTTTGAGAAAATCCTATTGAGGAGTAGGTCGTGGTTTTTTCACCTTTTGAGCCAGGTGTTTTTCACGTAAAAATCTCTGTGTTCTTACTTTACTAGTTTTAATATTCCGCAATAGTAGAAGTAAGTACATCAACAAGAATCAGGTACTTCCAGTTAGACCGCACTCGAAAAATTGGGTACCTCATAATTAACTTATATAATTGTGCGGTATTGGCGTCTATAAACATCAAAGAGTGATCCAATGATGCCTCTATACATGGTTCGATTGACTGAAGAACCAGGTTCATCCATATCCAGATGTGTAGCAGTGGCAATGGGAGTGTGGATCACTTTTGATGCTTCCATGTCAAATCTTTTCAGAATCTCCTTGATGTACGTCTGCTGGCTTATCAATATTCCCTTTATGGACTGCTTTACTTGAAGTCCCAAGAAGTAATTCAACTCTCTCATCATGCTCATCTCAAACTCACTTCCCATGAGTTTTGCAAACTCTTCACACAGAGAGTAAGTTGTGGATCCAAATATGACATCAACATATACTTGAACAATGAGTAGGTTCCTTCCTCGTTTCTTCAAAAAAAGGGTGTTGTCAATTTTCATCTTGTAAAACCATTTTCTAAAAGAAACTTTGGCGATTTTTCATACCACGCTCAAGGAGCCTGCTTTAACCCATACAATTCCTTGTCCAACTTGAACACATGTTCAGGATGCTCATGGCATTCAAATCTTGGTGGTTGCTTGACATAAAATTCTTCTTTGAGGAAGACATTTAGTAATGCACATTTGACATCCATTTGGAACAATGTGAATTCCATATGAGAAGCAAAGGCAATGAGAATTTTGATAGCCTCCAGCAACTGGAACAAATGTCTCACCATAATCAATTCCTTCTTTCTGATTATAGCCTTAAACTACAAGCCTTGCCTTATTTCTTGTTGTATTCCCAAACTCATCAAGTTTGTTCCTGAATACCTACTTGGTCCCTAGGATGGTACGGTATGCAAGTCTAGGAACCAGGTGTCATACTTTGTTTCTCTCAAATTGACGTAGCTTCTCCTGCATAGCTGTGATCCAGTCTTGTAAAGACTCGTAAATTTCATGGCTCAAAATAAGGCCCAAATAGTTCCCCGTGTTGTTATAACTGTAGAAATTATTAAAACAGACCCTTTTTGAGTAAAAAGTACCCCGGGACTTAAAACTATAAAATTTTCCAGAGTTGCGCTGTTATGCGATGCACTATGCAATCGCATAACAGGTATGCGAACCGCATAGCGGTCGTATACATAGACAGTCTGCTGTCCAATTTGAGGATAGATATGCGGCCCAAGATGCGATCGCATTTTGAAAATGCGGACCGCATAGTTGTCGCATTATTGCACCTCCATTTTTGCGGAGGAGGTTATGCGACGCACTATGCGATTGCATAACAGGTATGCAGACCGCATAGTGATCTCATACCTGAGCAGTCCGATTTTCTTTTGGCCCATTCTGAGGGCCATTTATGCGGCATGAATGCATACCACATAGCAGGAATGCGATCACATTCCTGACCGCATTTCTGCTTCGGGACTTTTAAAATTCTAATTTTATACTCGACCCCCAGTTCATTAAAAGACTTACCCCCTTTCATTTTAAAAATGTTTTGAACAAAATAGAGAGAGGGAAGAGAGGGTTCTTGAGAGAAAAGGTTCCATATTCACCCAAAATTGATTCTTCACTATCACTCGGGCTTGGAAGTTATTGAGTAATTGTCATCTTCTTCACTCTAAGAGGTAAGTCCCCACCCCATTTCCTTTTAATTCTCAAGTTTTTGCTAAAAAGGGTAGAACACATAAATTGATTCTTGAAGATAAAAGCCGATGCCTTGCATGCATGAAACTTAAACTCCATAATCTAGTAAAGGGAAGCGATTTTGGGTAATTATTCACAAAAAGGGGGTTAATAATCTAAGGAGTCACATAGCGTTCGATAAAATGCCTAAATGAGTTCGAGTTATGATTATGGTTCCTAATTCTGAGTGAAATTTTTCACATGGAATATATTAACGGTGCGAAACGGTCCGGTGATTTGTGATAAAAAAATTAAAGGGGAATTCCGATTCAAGGTATGTATGGCTAACTTTAATCTTTGTAGAGTCATCTTGTTGGTGTCCGAGCACTCGGTATAAAATTATTGCTTGAGAATATGTGAATTGATTGTCCTACTGTGTCGAGGTGTAAGATTTCGTTCTCTGAATTTCTTAGTCGATTGCCATGCTAATTGCGTTTGTGAAGGTTGATTCTTTGTGATTATCCTATCATGTGTAAGGTTCATTAAATGTTCGAATATGTCAATATGGAAGTATGTGCTACTAAATGAAAGAATGTTTACGTACCCTAATGTGGGAAGGTATCTAATTGCTAAGGGCCGAGTGTGGAAAATGATGAAAAAAAGCTGTGGATTGATTTAATTGAGTTAAATAATGACGGCAACACCATATATGAACTACTGTTTGGTAAGGATTATTATGCCTTGACTTCATATAGTTGTTGGTTGATATGAACTTATGTTCTTGATGATGAAAATCCCTGTGATATAATTATTGGTTATTATTGCTATCAAATATGAATCTAAGGTGGGATCGGGTTGCACGCCGCAACAGAATTGTAAGGTGGGATCGGGTTGCACGCCGCAACAGAACTGTAAGGTGGGATTGGGTTGCACGCCGCGACAGAAGTGTAAGGTGAGATCGAGTTGCACGCCGCAACAGAATTGTACGGTGGGATCGGGTTGCACGCTGCAACAAAAGTAATAAGGGTGTAATGTGATTGTGAGATGGGATCGGGTTGCACGCCGCAACAGAAGAAATAAGGGTGGAATATGATTTTAAGGTGGGATCCGGTTGCGTGCCACAACAGGGGAACAATTAAAATAAGAAACTGTGGAAACCTCATTTGTGATTCTCTGTATCTCTGTGCAATATTTGTTTGGGTTTCTTTAACTGCCTCTTATATGCGTATTGCTTGATTTTACATAGACTAAAGTTTGTTTATACATACTAGTACTATTCAATGGTATTAACGTCCCTTTTGCCGGTGGCGCTACATCTTTTATATGGATGTAGGTGGTTCTATAGCAGGTAGGTTCGTCGATAGTGGTGCCTTTCCCTCCATCTTTTCAGCAGTCTTGGTTAGCCCCACTTCCTCGGAAACCTCATTTGTGATTCTCTGTATCTCTGTGCAATATTTGTTTGGGTTTCCTTAACTGCCTCTTATATGTGTATTGCTTGATTTTACATAGACTAAAGTTTGTTTATACATACTAGTACTATACAATGGTATTAACGTCCCTTTTGCCGGGGGCGCTACATCTTTTATATGGATGTAGGTGGTTCTATAGCAGGTAGGTTCGTCGATAGAGGTTATTTAAAGAAGCACGTGCTGGTCACGAAAGCTTAGCGCGTGCTGCTCACCATAGCACGCAATAAGCTTTCTTGATCAACACACATTTTTTTAAATAACCTCTACGGGGTGGGAAGGGTAGAATACGGATATGATGACCCGTGCGCTAGTACCACGTGTAGCCCCTCATTGAGGATTTGACATACCGGGTATTGCATTGATGTGATCCGTATTACTTTAAACCTAGGACAATTCTTTTCAAATGTTTTTTACTCTAATGTTTTGGGAAACATTTAAAGATTTTCATACTTGTTTGAAATCCCCTCTTATATGAACCTTACTTGCTATTTGTTTACCGTCCTAATTCACAAAACTTCTTAGCTGGGACCCACAGTTGTGGATCTTGAGGGGTGCCTAACACCTTCCCCTTAGGATAACTTCAAGACCTTACCCAATCTCTGGTAATGCAAACTAGTTCATGAGTTATCTACTCTAGGTGCCCTAACGCACCAAAAAATCGTTAGGTGGCGACTCTTCCTTAAACCTCTTCCTTTAAGGAGTTGTCCAAAATGTCATAAACCCGATCTCTCCGCACCAGACCCGTGCGAGGAAAAAGGGGGCGCGACAACATGGCAACTCTGCTGGGAATCTTCCCTAGACTTACACCATTACAAGTTGTCTTCTGAATTTGGACCTTTCAATTTCTGTTTAAATGTGTATACCCTTTCCTATTCCCTGTTATATGTGATTAATTGTTTAATCCCGCAAGTATTTATTTTTCCTAAACAAAACTGACGTATCTTCGTGTTTTCCTTGTAACTTCTTGCAATTATAACTGCCATATTTCCTTTATTTACCGCTTTCCTCAAATGTGAAAATACATGCCTACTTGTTTAAATGTTATTTATTGCATATCATGCCCCACATTCATATTCCACTCGTTCCGAACAAATATCCTATAGCAACGCTTACAATGAGTGGTTGCACTATTCCAATATTACTACCCCTAAATTTGGAAAGGCATATGCGGTAAAACTAGTCGATTAGCGGTGCAGTCAACAGTTCCGTGCCTTCCCCCTTGAGTTGTCCGCTCAAGGGTACCGGTCTAAAACCCCATAGAAACCTTACTTTATTATATGTTGCATGCATCATGGTCAAACCTAGACAGGCTAACGTGTTGTCCGCACAACAGCCTTTAAGATAGCCTTGTCCAAAGTCCATTGGGTTTCCCTGGAACCCAAACGGACGCCTTCATGTTCTGTGCATTTATTTGGAGAACTAAATGCTCATGCTAATTATTGATGTTAAATAGTCGAGTCTGGTGGGGTAAGGGCCTAAACTGTTTGTTTTGCAGAAATGAAGCGTGAGTCCCCATATTCGGCATGGTCACCAATATCCACCCCAAACTACTAAACTGGTGGGAGGATCTTCACTCCAGTGACAAAATAGTCGTCAGAAAACACTTGGGCAACCTGCCCTCTCTTCTGGACATACAACCTAACAACATGATGACAGAAGCTGCTACCCTGTTCTGGGACTATGATCGGTCGGTCTTTAACTTTGGAAACAATTAGATGACACCATTGCTAGAGGAAATAGGAGGGTTAGCCGGTTTAGCTTGGGAGTCTCCAGGGTTATTAATGCTTGAAAACCGTATAGGTCGAGGTTTTCTCAAGATGATGGGACTAACGAAAAATCCAGACTTGGTCTGCTTGAAAGACTCGTACATTCCCTTTGACTATTTGTATGAGAGGCATGGTCGTAGCCAGTCTTACCACACTCATCAGGACGAGTTCACCCTTACTTCTCTGGGGCACATTCACCGCCGGGTATTCGTCTTTATAGTATGCTTCTTGGGTCTGGTGGTGTTCCCGACAAAGAAAGAAAGAATCCACACCAGGTTGGCTATGGTTACCAAAACTCTAATGGAAGAGATTGACGGGCAGGACTTCAGTATCGTGCCAATGATTATAGCTGACATGTACCGAGCCTTGGAAAAGTGTCAACGAGGGGCAAAACATTTGAGGGTTGCAATCTGTTACTCCAGCTGTGGCTCACTGAGCATTTGCAAAAGGGCGACTACCTTCAGGACATCCATAGGAGAATTTGGGATGATCATATTGCTTTCCATCATCCAAAGCGTATGAACTACATCCCCGACATGTTTGCTCAGCTGGAAAATGCCAATGGATGGGCCGAGTTACTAGGAAACTTGACCGAGGATCAGATTCAGTGGATGTTTGAGTGGTTCCTAATCGACGAGTTCATCATCCGAACTCGAGACACCCCATTTCTGATATTGATTGGTCTAAGAGGGACGTATCCTTACTATCTTCGCAAGATGCATATTTCTTAAGGACACGCTCTCAAACTCGTCGCACATGACGACACTTACTATCATCACAAACAACGCTTATTCACCATAATCGTATCACCGCAGTTAATCTTAAACTAAGAATTCTTAATGTCGTTTATTTTCCCCTACTGCATAAGGCTATTCTGCCTTCCGAGGTTCTACGCTACCTCCCCTGCATTTTATTTCCTGCATTGCATAAGGCTACCATTCTGCCTTCCGAGGTTCTACGCTACCTTCCCTGCATTTTATTTCCTACATTGCATAAGGCTACCATTCTGCCTTCCGAGGTTCCACGCTACCTCCCCTGCATTATTATTTTCCGCATTGCATAAGGCTACCATTCTACCTTCCGAGGTTCTACGATACCTCCCCTGCATTCTATTTCCTGCATTGCATAAGGCTACCATTCTGCCTTCCAAGGTTCTACGCTACCTCCCCTGCATTTTATTTCCTGCATTGCATAAGGCTACCATTCTGCCTTCCGAGGTTCCATGCTACCTCCCCTGCATTTTTATTTCTTGCACTGCATAAGGCTTCCATTCTGCCTTCCGAGGTTCCACGCTACCTCCCCTGCATTTTACTTCAATGCATAAAGCTCCTATCTACCTCTTCAAAGCAACGACCTTTCGTGACGTTATTTATTTATGCTTCTCTCAGGCTAAGCTCTGCCCCTCTTTTCTTTCGCAAATCGCAAGACTAAACTCTGTCTTGTTAGCATAATACTACTACATTCTTCATGGGCTGAAATATCGCCAACTTGTCCAAAGGCATCATCATTCGGAGGCACCATCTTCATGGCACGAGAACATCATTTCATGGCCTGAGGATCTCTTTTATTCAACTTGCATATCATTATTCAAAGGAACCATGGTTGGGAGGCACCATCCTCATGGCCCGAGAACGTCATTTCATAGCCTGCGAATCCAGCACCAAGCGATTCATGGCCCAGGACATCATGGTCTAAGGACAATCATCCTCAATTGTCCAAAGACAACATTCATAGTCCAACAGGAATTTGCATCATATTTATATTATTCACGATATATGCTTGTTATTTATTTGCAGGTAATCCAACCGGAACAGCCAACCAGTCAGGAGCAGACCGCTCCAGTTCTCCGATACAACCCCGTAAGACCTTCCTACTTTACCTTACCTCGCACCTGGCGTCCATTCTTGTGAAACATCACCGGTATTTTTCGCCGATGATTCCGGAACTACATACGACCTGATTCCTGTAAAACCAGGGATATGTAGGCAGCTCAAAACCAAGGTGCGGCCTAATTCTCTCCCACGGTTTCCTCTCGGTCAAAATTGGCCATCATATCTTTACCCGACAACTCTTTCATCCTTCTCGGGTTAAGAGGGGCAGCTGTTGATACCGAATTTTTCCTCAAATTATTTTCGAACTTGCATATAAGCCCTCAAAATTAGTCTTTGTAATGATGAGTGTCTTTTTTCCCTATTTTTCCATATTTTTATTAAATTATTTTCCTGTTTATTTTAGTATTTCATATTTGAATAATTCATAAATTATGCTAGAAATAATTTTAAAATATTTCCCTGCTCAGTATGTTATTTATAATCAATTTTTTATCTAGTGAAACTCAATTATTTCACAAATTAGCCAATTGGGTCTTATTTAATTTCAATTACAATAATTTTACAATTATGGCCCAATTGGACATTTCCGCACTATTTCATTCAAAATTTATGCAGTTTTACACCTAATATTAGTTAATTACTTTGATTTTACCTATTTTAACTTAATTTTATTTTTATATAATTATTGGCTATTTTAATTAATTAATTATCTATTTTATTGGGTATTCAACATCTAGCCACATTTATTTTAATTTTAGCCACATTTTAACCCAATATTTAGACCCAATATTTAGACCCAATTACCCAACCTATAAGGCCACCAAACGACTCAGCCAAACTCAATTCTCTACCCGGCCCAACCCCCAATTAATCTGAGCCGTTGATAAAATGAGATCAACAACCCAGATCCATTCTTACCATAATTAATTCCTAACTACCCCTTCCCCGACCTCTCATTCTTCGAGACCGACTCTCTCTCTATCTCTGGTCTATCTCTCTTCCTTCTCTCTAGAACCTTCCCTGTTCAGATCCTTCTCCGATGAAGTTTCTCTTTTCTCTGGCCACCTCTGACCACCATCCTTTCGACCACCAGCCTCCATGACGCCTCCTTTCTTCGGTTCACCTCGTATGTGAGACCTTTAAGGGTTTCGACCATGCCCAACTCACTACTGGAGCTCCTTCTTGGGTTGTTTCCGACCTTTTTCTGGTAGGGTTTTGACGCGATTATGCTATAACCACCACTATCCCTAAGTTTCACGGTAGGTTCCCCTATTTTTCTCTAAATTCTTATGAAACCCTAATTTTTTCCGAAACCTCTTAAATCTCTGTATTTTTAACGATTTAAACTTATTCTCTTATGTTTTACACTATTCTCAACTAGATCTCTAAGATTCTTCAGTTTTAAAACGTTTTGGTTTCCTTTCAAAACTAGGGTTTCTCAAAACCTCTTCTATGTTGGTTTTAACTGGGTTTCTCTTTGCTCTTAAGTCTATTCTCTGCAAATCTCGACTGATTCTATGTTCTTACTGCCATTTAACTTGCCTATGTTAAAAAGCCCTAATTTTTGAGATCTTCTTTATATTAGCTCTTCGTGTTAGCCTGATTACTTGATTATTGCTAAGTTTATGTGATTGTCATGCTTCGAATGGGTTTTTAGCCTACTTGTATCACCTCTGTGTGATTATATTCATATGGGTTTGTTCATCCCTTGCCTTTTTCCATCAATGTTGCTGGCCCTGCCTATTTGCTACGACTGTTTGCCTGCCTTATTTATATGTTGAAGTATGGTATCATAATTCCCTCTTGGTTGATTCTGATTTCCTTATTTGATGGTTTAAAGGTTTCTTTAAAACCCTAGAATTCTACTCGGCTATTTAAATTAAATGTTTTTACTGAATCACTCCTTAATTGGAGTTTTTGAACTTAGTCCTAATTGAATGCTCTATGCTTAATAAACCCTGATTCTTTCCTTGTTGAGTCTTGACTGATTTTACTTTGCCTTATGTAACTATGTTTTTTACCGTTTGAATTTGTATCCCTTGATTTAAGGGAGTGATTGTCCTGATTTTTTGGCTCTGAGTTCCCTGTCACTTAACAGACCTTGGTTATTTCCTTACTTAGTATGGTGCTGACTTTATTTACCTTATATGGCAATGTGTTTTACCATTTGAGTTTCAAATCCCTTGACTTAAGGGAACCGTGTCTTAATGTTGAACAGTAATTTGATTCTGCCTTCTCTTATTACCATGCATTTATGATTCTTACCCTATTTGATCACCTGTTTCAACTATATATATTCTATTGTCTCATTAACATACACACATACACAAACTTTTGTAAAACTCTCTCTTTCTCATAAAAAAACTTTGCTCTACTACTGATTCTTTTTTGCTCTTGTCTACTGTTAGCCGGCTGTAAGCCAAACCATTGTGCTCTTATTTTGCTCTTTCATTCTACTTCCTCATTCTCACTGGTATGTCCTATTTTAAATTCAAAGCTTCATCAACAATATGATTCTCTACTTGTTTCAATTCTTATTATTCCTAGTCTTTTTCTATTTATGGTTCTTTTGTGTAACTTGTTATTAGACTACATCATCAGCCTACTATTATGTTCACCCTTTTCCTTGTCCTGTGTGTTTCTGAGCATAACTTATCAGCTGCTTTCATGATTTATGCTATACCGAATCCATTCTCCCTCCTCTATGTGGTACTTGGTGTCTGGTTTATGGCTACGTCAGTGCAAATAATCTCTGAACATGCCTAAACCATTCCTATACCCCTACTGAGTCATTTACAATTATATGTTCTACATGTCCCCACTCCCACTGATCACTGCTTGTAGTGTTAAAACCTGTTGTGATCCTGTGTGTGCATTTTAATGTTTTTCTGAACCGTTACTTACCACTCTTTTTTTCCAAATAGTTTTATCAAGCAAACTCTCAGGTTTATGAAATGTTTTCCAAATTCTTCTTTCAAATTCACCTCTTGGCACTTCACACTATTCCTAGAAACTTAGGTTCTACCCCCTCATTATGATCATTGCTTAGGGAACCCATGAGTTCCCTCTGAACTTTGACACACTGAGGCTGGTAATTCAACACTGCACAAACTTTGGCAATTACGTCTGGGTGCTGGTATTGGCCAGGGACCCACGAGGGCCTTAGGGAGCTTTGCCGCACCCAGACCATGTAAGGCTGTGAAACTCGAAAGGATTGAGTTTGGAAGAATGGGCCTGATTGGAGGCTCCCTATAGAAGTAACTTCTTATTTTCCTTTTAATAATGTAATTCATTATTCTTGGCCTGTAATAATCTGTAAACGAATATTTTGGGCTGGATAGTGATTATGGGAGGGGATTATGCATGCTTAGATAGTTATGGGTAAAAATCATGACTATAGGATTTATTTACCTATGTGTGCAATAGTATCATGTTTAGGACTTGCATTTCACTAGTTTTGATTCTCATAAGACAAATAATCAGTATTACGAACGCCTAGAGAAACCTTAGGCCTAATGACATAAAAATCAATCGTTTTATGTCTTGATTGTAATAAAAGTGGTCCTTAGAACTAATCACTCTCTTCTGAAAACCTTAGAACCTTGTTGTCTGTCACTACTTTACTCCTGCAACTGATGGGTTTTCAAAACGATTCTCCTTTTCTAAAGTTCATGGAAATCATTCTGTTTTTCCTAAACCCTTGCTCTATTTTTCAAATTACTGGTTCTTGAAATTATGCACTCACTCTCGTTTTTCTAAAACTCCTTTAAACTACTGGTTCTTTCCCTATTTTTAATTATTGGATTTCAAAGTAAGTCACTCCTGTTTGAAATTACTCTACTTTATTTAAGATCTTGTTTTACTTCTGATTACCGATTTTCTAAAAATTTATTCGTCTATTTTTATTGAAGACTTCTAAACTGCTACGCACCTTTCAATTCCTGGTATTGTCTTTAAATTACTAGATTTTTAATCAATTACTCTTCTCAAAACTATTCTGTCCTTTTAAACTTCCTACTTTATTACTGAGTTTCAAGAAATCCAAAACTTCTGAAACCTACTATTTTCCAACTTAAAACTCCTGTTTTAAAGCCTGTCTTTGAGACCTTGGTTGTGTTTGTGACATGCTATTTATGTGTTTACCTGTGGAGGAATTTGTGAGCCCTTTAACTGCCTTTATGTGTTCCCATATTTGTAGTCCTATTTTTTTTACATGTCGCTTAGAATTTTATCCTTTTAAAGCCTAGGGGTTCAGTCTAGTACTCACATTGTAGGATTAGTAGTCCTAAATACCCTCCAGGACTTATAGGATGGGCCGGGTAATATCACGCAATAAGCTTTCGTGACCAGCACGCGCTTCTTTAAATAACCTCTACGGGGTGGGAAGGG
>ML428193.1:0-51687 GCA_005239525.1 Nicotiana knightiana
CAATTAGAAAACACTTAAACCCGTCAAAACTCGATTTCTGGCCGACTGGGGACCCTGGCGTTCTGACCCAAACGCCTGGCTAACGCCAAGCTAGGGCTGGCTAACGCCAGGGTGGGGCTGGCATTTCAGCCCTAACGCCTGGCTAACGCCAGGCAGGGTCAGGGTGTTTGGCTCTGTCGCCCGGCTATCGCCCGGGTGTCTCCTTTCGCGTATCTTTCGACGTATTTGCATCTTTTTAGCTCCGTTTCCATCTCCACTTCACCTACACATGAAATAAACTCCATTAAGCACATAACAAGTGTATTTTTATCATTAAAGCGCATAAAATGTAAGGTATATCACATGTTAAACTATGCAATTTAGTCTCGCATCACAAGCCTATGTCCAATCTGGACGAAACCGAGATAATCAACCTGGGAGATTCAGAAACTGTCAAAGAAACTCGCATCAGCATTCATTTATCATCATCAGAGAAAGAAGAATACACCCAGTTCCTGAAAGAGTATGAAAACATATTTGCATGATCGTACGACGACATGACTGGTCTAAGTACATCTATTGTGGCCCACAAGTTGCCGACCAATTCAATGTGCCCGCCGGTAAAACAGAAGCTCAGAAAGTTCAAGCTTGATATGAGTTTGAAAATCAAAGAAGAAGTTACCAAGAAAATCAACGCCAAAGTCCTCGGGGTAGTTGAATATCCAACATGGTTAGCCAACATCGTGCTAGTGCCCAAGAAAGACGGAAAAGTTAGGGTCTATGTCGACTACCGGGATCTCAACCGGGCCAGTCCAAAGGATGATTTTCCCCTTCCAAACATACACATCCTGATTGAAAATTGTGCAAAGCATGAACTTCAGTCGTTCCTGGATTGTTTTATCGGATACCATCAAATTTGGATGGACGAAGAAGATGCTGAGAAAACGGCTTTCATCACGCCGTGGGGAGTCTACTGTTATAAGATGATTCCATTCGGCTTAAAAAATGCTGGGGCCACCTATACGAGAGCTATGACCACTATCTTCCATGACATGATACACAAAAAATCGAGGTGTATGTGGATGACATCATCATCAAGTCCAAAAGAGCCACCGACCATACAACAGATTTGAGAAAGTTCTTCGACAGGCTGCGAAAGTACAACTTGAAATTAAACCCCGCGAAGTGTGCGTTCGGTGTTCCTGATGGGAAGTTGCTTGGGTTCATCGTCAGCCGCTAAGGGATATAATTGGATCCATCAAAGGTCAAATCCATCCAAGAGTTACCACCGCCAAAGAACAAGAAAGATGTGATGAGTTTCCTGGGACGCCTTAACTACGTCAGCCGATTCATAGCCCAGTCCACGGTTATATGTGAAACAATATTCAAGATGCTAAAGAAATATGATGCAACCAAATGGACCGAGGATTGTCAGAAAGATTTCGACAGAATCAAGGAATACTTGTCAACGCCACCAGTTTTGGTCCCGCCAGAGCCAGGTAGACCCTTGCTATTCTACCTTGCAGTATTAGATGAAGCTTTCGGCTGCATTCTGGGGCAGCATGACGAGACAGGAAGAAAAGAACATGCTATTTATTACCTGAGTAAGAAGTTCACTCCATATGAGGCACGTTATTCTCTACTGGAACGTACTTGTTGTGCTCTGACCTGGGTAGCCCAGAAGCTGAGGCATTACTTCTTTGTCGACACAACGTATCTCATATCAAGGATGGATCCCTTGAAGTATATCTTTTAGAAGCCCAAGCCCACTGGCAAGCTGGCCAAATGGCAAATCCTGCTGCGTGAGTTCGACATTGTCTATGTGACTCAGAAAGCGGTCAAGGGACAAGCATTGGCAGATCATCTTGCCGAGAATCCTGTGGGAGGAGAATACGAACCCCTGAAAACGTATTTTCCCGATGAAGAAGTATCATTCATAGGAGAAGACATTGCAGAATCCTATGACGGTTGGAGAATGTTCTTCGATGGAGCAGCTAATTTTAAGGGATTCGGCATTGGAGTTGTCCTAGTATCGGAAACAAGTCAACATTACCCGGTATCTGCAAAACTCAGATTTCCCCGCACTAAAAATATGGCATAATATGAAGCCTGCATCTTAGGGCTCAATATGGCCATTGACATGAATATCCAGGAGTTGTTAGTAATTGGTGACTCAGATCTGCTAATACACCAGGTACAAGGAGAGTGGACTACAAAGAATTCCAAGATACTTCCGTATCTCACCATGTGCAGGAATTGAGAAAGAGGTTCACGAAGACAGAATTCTGGCAAGTCCCCATAATTCAGAACGAGTTTGTCGATGCATTGGACACTCTATCATCCATGATACAACACCCAAATAAGAACTTCATTGATCCTATTCCAGTTAAAATCCACAGCGAACCAGCATAATGTGCCCATGTTGAAGAAGAAGCATACAGAAGACCATGGTTCCACGACATCAGGGAATACTTGTCAAAGGGAGAGTACCCGTAGCTTGCAAATCACACTCAGAAACGCACGCTCCGGATATTGTCCAACAATTTCTTTCTCAGCGGAGGAAACCTATACAGGAGAACTCCCGAATTGGGATTATTAAGATGTGACGATGCAAAGGAAGCTTCCAGACTGCTTGAAGAGATACATGTTGGGACCTGCGACCCACATATGAATGGTTTTGTCTTGGCAAAAAAAATACTCAGAGCCGGTTACTTCTGGATGAACATGGAAACGGACTGCATCCAGTATGCCCGGAAATGCTACCGATGTCAGGTACATGCATATATGATAAAGGTACCCCCAAACGATCTCAATGCAACAAGCTCGCCTTGGTCGTTCGCTGCCTGGGGAATGGATGTCATTGGACCGATAAAGACTACCGCCTCGAATGGACATAGATTCATCTTAGTAGCTATTAATTATATCCCCAAATGGGTCTAAGCGGCATCCTACAAAGCAGTGACTAAGAACGCAACCGTATCATTTGTCGGTTCGGGGTTACAAAGTCAATTATCACCGACAACGGCTCCAATCTCAACAGTGATCTAATGAAAGCCATGTGCGAGACTTTCAAAATCAAGCACCAGAATTCCACAACCTATAGACCACAGATGAATGGAGATGTGGAAGCCGCCAACAAGAACATCAAAAAGATATTGAGAAAGACGATAGAAACGCACAAACAGTGGCATGAAAAGTTATCATTCGCCTTATTGGGATATCGCACCACAGTCCGCACATCAACTGGCGCAACTCCTTATTTACTGGTTTATGGTACGGTAGTTGTTATTCCTGCCGAAGTGGAGATCCCTTCCTTAAGAATCATACAAGAAGCTGAGCTCAGCGATGCATAATGGATAAAGGCCGGTACGAGTAGTTGACCCTCATAGATGGGAAAATAATGAATGCAATATGTCACAGACAACTTTATCAGAGTAGAATGACAAGAGTTTTCAACAAAAGAGTAAAGCCAAGACAGTTCATACTGAGGCAGCTGGTGTTAAAAAAGATCTTTCTACATCAAGATGAAGCCAAAGGGACATTCTCTCCAAACTGGCAAGGTCCATACAGGGTTCACAAAGTATTGACAGGAGGAGCTCTTATACTTGCAAAAATGGATGGAGAAATTTGGACAAAGCCAATCAATTCAGATGCAGTCAAACGCTACTATGTGTAATTCTTTATGATGTAAACTGAACTACGCCTGACCTGATTCCCGTTTAAGAGGGGACATGTAGGCAGCCCTATGGGTTCGGTCATAATTCAATAAAAATCTCATTTCAACCCGCAATTGAAAACTGGGGCACAATTTTGAGAAGGACCCTCAAAATTCCGAAGCAAGTTCAGTCGATCGCAGCATGTACAACGGTCAGAATCATCAACCATCTAACTGGGGTAGAATTTTTAGTAGGACCCTCAAAATTTCGTAGCATGAGTGGTTGCAATGTCTTGAACCATGTCACGGTCGTCGGTTCATCTAAATTTCTCAAATTATATTTTTACTATGTCTTTATAAAATCATGCACGTTTTCAAAATATAGCTCTGTTTAGCAAACGCTACCCTGATGACATAAATAGGATCATCAGACCAAGCAGAACGAAGCAAACAAAGCCAGCGGGGATACGAACCAACCTTCCTCATCTACAAAACTCACGATTTTTCTTTGGATGCAGGAATAAAGAACAAACAAGTTTCGAAGTCACCAAACTTCAACACAGTCGCAAATGCAAGGTTTACTATCAGCACAAAAGAACGAACATGCTCCATAGTCACAGTTCTCACAACAATCACAATACCACAACCTATTACCAGCTAAGAAATCCTACTAGCATTCGCTATTTGTTCTTTTGCGTAGGGCCAAGTCTTGCCTTCATCTTGCATAAGATCTGTCCCACATTTGCATGACGTTAAGCTCTACCTCCATTTGCATAAGGCTAATCATCTGCCTTCCGCTTGCATAAGGCTAATCTCTGCCTTCATTTGCATAAGGCTAATCTTCTGTCTTCCCTTGCATAAGGTTAATCTCTTCCTTCCTATCTGCATAAGGCTAATCTTCTGCCTTCCATTTGCATAAGGCGAATCCCCTGCCTTCCCTTGCAAAAGGCTATTCTCTGTCTTTCATTTTGCATAAGGTTAATCTCTGCCTTCCATTTTGCATAAGGCTAATATCTGCCTTCCTATATGCATAAGGCTAATCTTCTGCCTTCCATTTGCATAAGGCTAATCCCCTGCCTTCCATTTGCATAAGGCTAATCTTATGCCTTCCATTTCCATAAGGCTAATCCCCTACCTTCATATATACATGAGGCTAAGCTCCTCCTCTAATTTACTTTTTCACCGAGACTAAGAGCTGTCTCTCAAGCATTATCTACTTCGCTTCTCTTTCGGGCTAAGATCTGCCCTTCAATTTGCAAGACTAAGCTTTGTCTTGTCAGCATTATATTATTGCATATCATGGGCTGAAATAACGCCAACCTGTCCAAAGGCATCATAGTCTAACGACATCATCCTCATAGCCGGAAGACACCATGTCATGGCATGAGGATCTCTCTCAATTTGCATATCATTATTCAAAGGAATCATAGTTCGGAGGCACCATCTGCATGGGCCGAGAACATCATTTCATGGCCTACAAATCTCTCATCAAGACATTCATGGCCCATGACATCATGGTCTAAGGACGTCATCCCTAACCGTTCAAAGACAACTTTCATAGTCCAACGGGAACCTGCATCATGTCTAAATTTATGCACAATATACGCTTGTATTGCTTTTATTTGCAGGTAACCCGGCAAGTAACGACTATCCCAGCAGGAGCAATCCCGTTGCAGTTCTCCCAATCACATCAAACCCGATATCCCGCAATCCGTTCATTCGCCCAGACTTAGATGTTGCGTCCGTTCTTGTGATAATTTCATCGGTATACTTCGTTGATGAATCCGGAACTACATACGGCCTAATTCCTGTAAAACCAAGGATATGTAGGCAGCTCAGAAGCCGGAGCGCGACCTAAACCTCTCTAACCGTTTCGCTCGGTCAAAATTG
Source organism: Nicotiana knightiana (assembly GCA_005239525.1). Classification (NCBI taxonomy): domain Eukaryota; kingdom Viridiplantae; phylum Streptophyta; class Magnoliopsida; order Solanales; family Solanaceae; genus Nicotiana; species Nicotiana knightiana. The sequence continues at coordinate 5,525 of ML428193.1, forward strand.
GCCATTTATATTTACTCGACAACTCTTTCATCCTTTTCGGGTAAAGAGGGACAGCTATTGATACCTAATTTTTCCCAAAAATATTTTTTTAATTGCATACGTATGTTCAAAATCATGCATTAACAACAATTGGTATTTTTCCATTATTTTCCTATATTTTGTCTAATTTATCTAGCATTTCATTTCCAATAAATAATTACAAAATTGCATCACAAATAATTTCAAAAGCATTTTTTGATTTAATTTATTGTTTATGGCCCTATTTAAATCAAATTATTTCATAATTAGCCAAAATGACATCTTTTGGCTATAATTGCAAAGTTATTGCAATTATAGCCCAAGTATATAATTTTATACTATTTTGACAAGAAATTAGTCATTTGTATTTTTAAATATTTAATAATTATTTTACATTATTTTCTGTGCATGAAATTCATTTTTTACAATTATTAGCTATTTTATAAATTATTATAATTAATTCAAATTGGGTATTTAACAAATAGTCACTTTCATTTTAATTCTATCCTGAATTAAACCAGCCCCAAACACAATTAAATTAGCCTAAATACCCCAGGCCCAATCCACTATCTTACCCGACCAAAATTCCCATTTAATCTGGACCGTTGATCATTTCTGATCAACGAACCAGATTCATTCATACCTTAGTTAACCCTAAAGACCTAGCCCCTCCCCCCCATTTCCCTCATTCTCTCTTTCACTCCGCCGTTACATCCCTCTTATCTCTCTCAAGCTCTCTCTGCTAAACCTTGCTCATACTCGTCGGTCGTTGGCTCGCCGATAACAATGGTGGCTCCACCACCATCCCTAGCCTCCATGGCTCCCTCACACGCCGGATTATTGCTACGCTAAGGTCTTCAAGAGAACCAGTGGCGGTTCAACTCACACCCATGGCCTTTTCATGCCCGTTCTCAGCCCACCCTTTGCCGTCCGAGTAAGACCTTTCTATCTCCGGCTAAAACCTATGGTTTCTAAGCCTAGTTCTCTCTACCTCTAGGTTATCTTTCTCTGAAACCTTAACTCATCTCTTGACTCTTCAAATCTGCAATAGATCTGAGTATATTCTGAGTTATTTTACTGTTTTCCTTAAAGATCTCTCCGATTTTTCAAAAATGCCTCTTCGTCTTCAAAGTTAGGGTTTCTTAACCCCTTTTCAAAATGACTTTTCCCTGATTTTCCGTATTATTCTATGTTTTTTACTATGTTTTAAACGTTTATTCATGTTTTTCCCCTTTTACCTGATTTATTATGTTAAAACCCTAAGTCTCCTGGTCTTAATCCTGGGTTCGGAGTCTGTCTCTGATGATTTGATTCGTATGTGTGCTTGTTTCTCATGAACACTCTGAGTTTCTGTGATTTTACCCTATTATGTTCAGTCGGATTTCTGACTCTTGCTTCTTCCGCTTATATTATGTTTATTCTGTTAATTCCTCTAATCAGTTCTATCTTCTCTAATTGAATCCCTGATTCTATGTGATTCTTACTTTACTATATTTTTTATTTTACTTCTTCTTGCCTATTATGTGTTTATTCCGCTTGTTCATAGAAATTTTGTGTTAATTCTCTCCTTAATCAGTATTGTTCCTATTTGTATCCCAATTTTTTTGTGATTAACACCTTTTACTGATTTCTTGTGATGATATTTTTTTTACTGATTTCGAGCTCTAAAATATTTTCTTGCCTTATTTTATGGGTGATTATGCTGTCAATCGATTTTTTTAAATACTTTCCTTAATTAGATTTTCTGAACCTAGCCTCTATTACAAGTCTTATACTTCTATGTGCTGATATTGTTTCCTTATGTGTTATATTCCAGTCACATATGGTATCTTTCCTTATTTATTACATGTCTATTACCGTTTGAAGTTAACTCCTTAATTAAAGGGAGTACTTATTTTGATTTTATGCTGATTGATTATGGTTCCCCAATCACTGCATGACTTTGATTTTTACCTTATTCTCTACCTAGTTTCAAACTATATATACATTGCTCTTTCATTAACTTAGAACACACGAGCACATTGGTTCAAAAAGCAATCTCTCTCTCGTTCTCTCACTCAAAACTTTCTTCTCTCTTTCTGTGTTACTTACTATTATTCTGAGTTAGCCGACTGCAAGCCAAGGCTAACTATTGTGCTCTCTTGTCCCTTCACTTTTGTGTTTACTGTCTTCTTTACTGGTATGTTCTGATTTCAATTCAAGTCCCAAACCAATATGCTTCTTTTACTGCTTCAGTTTATCATGTTTCTAATATGTTTCTATCTGTGGTTTTGTTGTTCAACCTGCAACTAATATGTCTACTTTACTGCTTTATCAACATGCTTCTGAATATGTACAACCCCTTAGGATCAGCCTGGTTATGAACCCCCTTTGTAGTATACCTTAATTTGACTCTGCCTTACTTATGTTTTCCCTGATTTCTATCATGAACCTTTTTGTGCAAAGCAGTTGGCTATCCTAAGTTGTTTGATCCTGTGTTGGTTCTGAGATTCATAATATGTTGATTCCCTAAACCCCTATAAGAATTTTCATGCTCCTGTAACTATGTGTGTACTACCTGTATGTAGGTTTGTTCTTCCTGTTTTGGTTATGTGTTTGTTAAGTATTGCTGAGTTTGGTTTAGGCTCTATGTTTGATCTGATGTTGTTTACATATATAACTCTCTCTTTTCAAAAGTTGTTTTACTGAATGACACCCTCTTTTATTTCACAAATTTTTTTCAAGCAAGTCTCTTTTAACAATGTTTTCTTACTAAAACCTTTTCAAAACTATATCAAGCACTCTCAATCTGCTCTTAGGTCTTTAAGTTCTGCCCCTCTAATGTGTGACTGCTTAGGGATCCCTATGAGATCTCTCTGAACTCTGATGCATTAGAGCTGGCTCTTCCACACTGCACTTACTTAATTGTGGTTGTGAAATCTGGGTGTGAGCACTGCCCGGGATCCCTTGAGGTCCTTAGGGAACTCTGACACACCCGGATATGAGAAAGGCTATGAAACGTTTGGGAATTTGAGGTTCTGAGAATCTGGGCCTGTCTTCAGGCTCCCTATAGTGTAACTTCTTATTTTTCTACTTATGTAATTCATTCATATTGGTTTGTCATAATGGTTGTAAGGGAATATTGGGGATTGATAGTGAAAAGGGGAGGGTAGCAATGTCTGTTATCAACATCAATGGGTAGAAACCATGCCTTAGGTTTGTCGCGCCCCCCCTCTTTCCTCCCCTCTTCAGGTCGGTCAAGGTATTCGACATTATTGGGATAACTCGTTTCCTTTTGGGAAACGGATAAGGAATTGAAGAGTCGCCACCAAAGGATTTTAAGGTGCGTTAGGGCACCTATTAAGGGTCATTCATAAACACATATTAGATAACCACAAATAGGGTAAGGCTTGAAATTACTTCAAGGGGAAGGTGTTAGGAACCCCTTAAAGTCCACAATTGTGGTTCACGGCCAAACAAGCTTTGTGAATTTTTTAAAACAGGTAGCACATAAGCAAACAAAACATATAGGTAAACAAATAAAGATTTTGGGAAGATTCACAGTCTAAGCACATATATAAGGTTTTGAAAGATTTACAGTCCAAGCACACAAGTCAAGTCTTGAAAGATTTATGATCTAAACACACATATGTAAGGGATGGGGGGGGCTGGGGGTCCTAGGTTGTTTATCCTATAGGATCACATCGGTACAATGCCCGGTAACACTACTCAGAAGAGGGGCTACACGTTGCATTAGCGCACCGGTCTTCATATCCATATCTACCCTTCCCTACCCCATAACAGTTATTAAAGCGAGTGTTTTTTAACTATCTCTATGCGTGCTATTACCCGTCCCTTCTTAATGGCCCTCGATAGATTTAGGACCTCTATCTATAGGCAGTTCTAGACAGACCCCTAAGGTTGAAAGGAGAAAATACTAGGCGACATGCAAGAACAGATAGGATTTGAATAGATAAAACAGGAAAAAGCAGTTAAGAGGCTCAGATTTACCTCCCCAGATAATGCACATAAGTAGCACGTCTCAAACACAAACAAGGGTAGTTATATTAGACAGAATCCTAAGACAGGATATCTAAGTAAATATCAATGCACAAAAGTATGCAACTTGTTTATAAATTCAATAGCAAGGACCCAATCAGTTTACTGATTTTAAAACCTGTTAGCCATTAGGCAGTAAACATAAAGCAACAGTCTTCCAGTTTATTAAAAAGATTAATTACCTAAGGCTTGCCTAGGCATGGGATTGTGCATAATAATTACCATATTGTTTTAAAAAAACAGTTCAGAAGTTGTTTTACCTAAAAGCATATTGTTCTAGGTGTTGCAAAATACAGGGATTATCGCCAGTTTATTTAAAACAGGATGATCAAATATGAGACCGTCTTATGTCCTTTTTCATGCATCAGTAGTTTAACAAAGTGTGAGTGGGCGAGATCCTAAAGCATGGTATCTACTATGCACATAGAGATGCAGAATGGTTGCAGAATTCCTAAAGCATGATTTCTAAATGCACACGAAGTACAACATAATTTCAGGATGGGTAGGAGCAATATTTTATGTTGATGCTATTATTTAGCCTAGAAACAGGATTTCTAAGTGATAAATAGGGTCAAATGAGATGTTGAAGCAGTAAACCTAAAACATGATATCTAATACATGACATGCTTAGAATGTATTGGTCCTAAACATGGATTCTAATGTACATATAGGAAATGTAAACGTAAGGCATGGTTTCTACCCCTTGATATTGATAACATGTATAGCTACCTTCCCCTTTTTCACTAGCCATCCCCAATATCTGTTTGCAAATAATTATTATAGACCAGCTGAGTAAATTACATAAATAGATAAAGGAAAAGAAGAAGTTAAAATATAGGGAGCCTGAAAAAAAGGCCCAGATTCCCAGAACCTCAAGTGCTCAAACGTTTCATAGCCTTTCTTATATCCGGGTGTGTCAGAGTTCCCTAAGGACCTCAAGGGATCCCGAGCAGTGCTCACACCCAAATTTCATAACCATAATTGAGTAAGTGCAGTATGGAACGGCCAGCCCCAGTGCACTAGAGTTCAGAGGGATCTCACAGGAATCCCAAGGCAGTCATACACTGGAGGGGCAGAACCTAAGGACCTAGGAGTAGAGTGAGAGTGCTTGACATAGTTTTGAAAAAGGTTTTAATAGGAAAGGAAACATTTGGAAAATACTTAGTTGAAACAATTTTATAAAATAGGAGAGTCGTTTAGTAAAAAATAGTTTATTGAAAGAGTAGGACAATTAACAAACAGTAGACTAATCACAGCACAAATAGATTCAGCACATTCAAATCACAGTCCTTCATACAGGGGTGATGAGAATTGGGGGCACATAGAGCACATAGTATACAGGATCATAGAAGTTCTTGTAGGGGGTTTATGGGGATTAGGGGGTAGCTAATGGTATCAACACACATGAATTTCAGAATCAACACAGATTCAGACAACTTAGGATACAAATTGCTTTGCAAAGAAAGGTTCATGCTAGAAAATAGGTAAACATGAGATAAAGCAGATCATATTGGGACATACTACAAGGGGTAACATATTCATAAGCATACTGATCCTAAAGGGGAGTGGGGCATAACGTAATATGCTAGATGAAAAATGATGTAGACATGTAAATTACATATTGAACAACAAAACCTTAGATATAAACATATCATAAACATGATAAATTGAAATAGTAACAGAAACATGTTGGTTTTGGGACTTGAATTGAAATCAGAACATACTAGTAAGGGGATAGTAAACACAAAGTGAAGGATAGGAGAGCACTATAATTAGCCTTGGCTTGCAGCCGGCTAATTCAGAATAGTAGTAAGTAAGTAACAAAGAAATAAAGAGATCAGAAAAGCTTTGAGTATGAGAGAGAGCGTTTTGAACCAATGTGTTCGTGTGTGTTGAGTTCAGTGTAAGTCTGTATATATAGTAGTTTGAAACTAGGTCAAATAAGGTAAGAAACACAATCAGGCAACAAGTTATGGAATTCAGAACCAATTAGAGCAACAATCAGTCCAACTACTCCCTTAATTAAGGGAGTCATTTCAAACGTTAAAAGACAAGAAACAAGTAAGGAAAGGAATTATGTATCACTGGAGCATAAATAAGGAAATAATTTCAATCAGTGCAAGTAATTAAGCTAGGTACATAAAGGTCTAATTAAGGAAACAATCATTAAGAATTAACTAATATAATAATCAATCACATAATAAGGTAAGAAAATAGTTTATAGGTTGGAAATCAGTAAAGACATCATCACAGGATATTAGTAAAAGGTGTTAATCACAGAAAATTAGGAATTTAAATAAGAATAGTGTTGATTAAGGGGAGAGTTAACACAAAACTTTATGAACAAACGGAATAAACACATAGTAGGTAAGAAGAAGAAAAAATCAGAAACCCTAATGGACACAGTGGTACAAATCACGTAGAATCAGGGATTCAACCAGAAAACAGTAATGACTAGAGGAATTAGTAGAACAAACGTAATATAAGCGGAAGAAGCAAGAATCAGAAAACCTAATAAATATAATAGGGTAGAAATCACAAAATACTCAAATTAATCGAAGCACATTCATGAGAATCAAACATGCAAACAAGTTGAAATAACGAACAATAAAGACAAACTCAGAACCCAAAGATTAGACCAAGAAACTAAGGGTTTTCAACATAACAAATCAGATAAAGAAAAAACTTAAGTAAATCGTTTAAACATAGTGAAAATCACAAAATAACGCATGAAATCAGAAGAAGAATCGTTATTGAAAAGAGGTTAAGAAACCCTAGTTTGAAGATGAAGAGATGCTTTAGAAAAATGGAAAAATCTTTTAGAAAACAGTAAAGATAACTCGAATAGACTCAGATCTGTTACAGATCTAAGGAGTCAAGAGCTAGAATTAGGGTTTCGGAGAGAGACAACCTAGAGACGAGAAAAGACCGGCTTAGAAACCATAGGTCTAGTAAGGAAAAAAGCGATCTTACTCAGATGGCCATGGACGGCCTGAGAATGACATGAAAACCATGGGGGGGGGGGGAACCACCTTCTAGTTCCTTTGAGGACCTCAGGGCAGCAATAACCCGGTGTGGGAAGGAGCCATGGAGGCTGGGATGGTGGTGAGACCACCATAGTTACTGGCGAGCACGCAACCGGTGAGAGGAGATTAGGGTTTAGGTGGAGAGAGTTTGAGAGAGACTGGGAGGAGATGACGGCGGAGGAAAAATGGGAGAATAAGAGAATGAGGTTTTGGGGGTAGACTATTAGGTTAATTATGGTATGGATGAATCTGGTCCGTTGATCAAAATTGATCAACGACCACAATTTATTCAGACATTGGGTCGGGTAAGTTAATGGATTGGGCTTAGGTATTGGGTTGATTTAATTGGGTTTGGGTCTGGTTTAACTTAGGCTACAATTGAAATGANACTGTAGAGGCTGGGATGGTGGTGCGACCACCATAATTATAGGCGAGCAAGCAGCCGGTGAGAGGAGATTATGGTTTCGGTGGAGAGAGTTTGGAAGAGACTGGGAGGGGATGACAGCGAAATGAAAATGAGAGAATGAGAGAATGAGGGTTTGGGGGGTAGGTCGTTTAGGTTAAATTAGGTAAGAACGGATCTGGACGACCAAGATTTAGTCAGATTGGGTTGGGTAGGATTAACGGACTGGGTCTGGGGTTTGGGCTGGTTTAATTAAGGGATTTGGGTTGTTTTAAATAGGCCATAATTGAATTAAAAATTGGCTATTTTTTAAATACCAAGATAACTTAATTAAAATAATTTTACAAAATAATTACTAATTATAAAAATGAATTTTATGCATGGAAATAGTTTTTAAAATGATTATTAGGTATTTCAAAATATAAAGGACTAATTTCTAGTAAAAATAGTACAAAATTATATGCGGTGGCTATAATTGCAATTATAACGAAAAGGTTCCAAATTGTCTATTTATGGAATAATTTGGCCTCAGTAGGACCATAAACAATAAATTAAATCAAGAAATGATTTTTTTTGAAATCATTTGTGATGCAATTTTGTAATTATTTATTGGAATAAAATACTGGCAAATTAATAAAATATGTAGAAAATTGTGGAAAAATACCAATTGATGCTAATGCATGATTTTGAGGACATATATGCATTTTGAAATATTTTTTAGGAAAAATTGGGTATCAGCAGCTGCCCCTATTTACCCGGAAAGGATGGAAGAGTTTTAAAGATATGATGGCCAATTTGACCGAGCGAAATGGTTAGAGAGATTTAGGCCGCACCCTGGCTTCTGAGCTGCCTACATATCCCTGGTTTTACAGGAACCAGTCCGCATGTAGTTCCGGATCCATCGGAAAAATATACCGGTGAAGTCATCACAATAACGGACACAACATCCAGGGCTAGATGAATGAACGGTTCTAGGGAAGAGGTTAGGTTTGATATGGCTGGGAGAACTAGAGCGGGATCGCTCCTGCGTGGTAGCCGTCGCTTGCCGGGTAACCTGCGAATAAAAATACCACAAGCATATATTGCATAAATTCAAACATGATGCAGGTTCCCTTTGGACTATGAAAGTTGTCTTCGGAAGGTTAGGGATGGCGTCCTTAGACCATGATGTCCTGGGCTATGAATTGTTTGATGAGAGATTCGCATGCCATGAAATGATGTTCTCGGGCTATAAAGATGGTGCCTCTGAACTATGACGCCTTTGAATAATGATATGCAAAGTTGAGAGAGATCTTCAGACCATGACATGGTGTCTTCCGTCTATGAGGATGGTGTCGTTAGTCTATGACTCCTTTGGACAGGTTGATGATATTTCAGCCCATGAAATGCAGTAATATGACTTCCACAAGGCGGAGCTTAGTCTTGTGAAATGGAGGGAAGAGCTTAGCCTGAAAGAGAAGCAGAGTGAATAATGCTCGAGAGACAACACTTAGTCTCGGTGAAAAGCAAATTGGAGGCAGATCTTGGACTTATGCAAGTATGGAGACAGGTCTTGGTCTCATGCAGAGATGTGGAAGACAAAGATTAACCTTATGCAGAATGAAGGCAGAGATTAGCCTTATGCAAGATGGAAGTAGAGCTTAACCTCATGCAGATAGGAAGGCAGAGATTAGCTTTATGCAAATAGAGGTAGAGTTTAACCTCATGCAGATAGGAAGACATAGATTAGACTTATGCAAATGGAGTTAGAGCTTAACCTCATGCAAAATGCGGGACAGAGCTTAGTCCTATGCAAGATGAAGGCAAAGATTAGCCTTATGAAAATGAAGGCAAATATTATCCTTATGCAAAATGAAGGCAGAACTTAGCCTTATGCAGAAGATTAAATAGTAAATGACAGTAGAATTTCTTTGTTGGTATCAGGCTTTGATATTGTGATTGTTGTGAGCATTGTGACTACGGAGCATTATTTGTTCATGCTGATAGAAAATGTCGGCAAGTGCAATGGTTTCAAGGATTGTGATTTTGAACATGTTCGTTCTTTGTTCCTGCATCCAATGAAAAAATGACTTCTGTAGATGGGGGAGGTTGATTCGTGTCTCCACTGGCTTTACTTGCTTCGCTCTGCTTGGTCTGATGATTTTGTTTGTGTCATTGGGGTAGCGTTTGCTAAACAGAGCTATATTTTTAAAATGTGCATGATTTTATAAAGACATAGTAAAAAATATATTTCAAGAAATTTAGATGAGCCGATGACTGTGACATGGTTCAAGACATTGCAACCACTCATGCTACGGAATTTGGATGGTCCTCCTCAAAGTTCTGCCCCAGTTGGATGGTTGATGATTCTGACCGTTGTACATGTTGCGATCAGCTGAACTTGCTTCAGAATTTTGAGGGTCCTCCTCAAAATTCCTCCCAAGTTTCCAATTGCGGTGGAAATGAGATTTTTATTGAATTATGACCGAACCCATAGGGCTGCCTGTATATCCCCTCTTAAACGGGAATCAGGTCAGGCGTAGTTGAATTTACATTATTGAAGAAAAGCATAGAAAGTTACACATAATATCGTTTGACTGCATCTGAATTGATTGACTTTGGCCAAACTTCTCCATCCATTTCTGCAAGTATGAGAGCTCTTCCTATCAATACTCGGTGAACCATATACGGACCTTGCCAGTTGGGAGAAAATTTCCCTTTGGCTTCGTCTTGATGTTGAAAAATCTTCTTTAACACCAGCGGCCCCGGTGTGAACTGTCTTGGCTTGACTCTCTTGTTGAAGGCTCTGGACATTATATTCTGATAAAGTTGACCATGACACATTGCATCCATCATTTTCCCATCTATGAGGGCTAACTGCTCGTAGCGGCCTTTTATCCATTCTGCGTCGCTGAGCTCAACTTCTTGTATGATTCTTAAGGAAGGGATCTCTACTTCGGCAGGAATAACAGCTTCCGTACCATAAACCAATAAATAAGGAGTTTCCCCGGTTGATGTGCAAACTGTGGTGCGGTATCCCAGTAAGGCGAATGATAATTTTTCATGCCACTGTTTGTGCTTTTCTATCATCTTTCTAAATATATTTTTGATGTTCTTATTGGCGGTTTCCACAGCTTAATTCATCTATGGTATATAGGTTGTGGAATTCTTGTGCTTGATTTTGAAAGTCTCGCACATGGCTTTCATCAGATCACTGTTGAGATTGGAGCTATTGTCGGTGATGATTGACTCCGGAACCCCAAACCGACAGATGATACGGTCACAAACAAAGTTTGCCACGACTTTCTTAGTTACTTCTTTGTATGATGCCGCTTCGACCCATTTGGTGAAGTAATCAATAGCTACTAGGATGAACCTGTGGCCGTTTGAGGCTGTGGGCTTGATTGGTCCAATAACGTCTATTCCCCAGGCGACGAATGGCCATGGTGAGCTTGTTGCATTGAGCTTATTTGGGGGTACCTTTATCATATCTGCATGTACCTGACATTGATAGCATTTCCGGACATATTGGATGCAATATGTTTCCATGGTCATCCAGAAGTAACCGGCTCTGAGTGTTTTCTTTGCTAAGACAAAACCATTCATGTGTGGGCCACATGTCCCAACATGTATCTCTTCAAGTCGTCTGGAGGCTTCCTTTGCATCGACACACCTTAATAATCCCAAGTCAGGAGTCCTTCTGTATAAGTTTCCTCCGCTGAGAAAGAAATTATTGGACAATCTCTAGAGTGTGCGTTTCTGAGTGTGATTTGCAAGCTCTGGGTACTCTCCATTTGACAAGTATTCCCTGATGTGGTGGAACCATGGTCTCTGCTTCTTCTTCAATATGGGCACACTATGCCGGCTATTTATGGATATTCACTGGAATATGATCAATGAAGTTCTTATCTGGGTGTTGTATCATGGATGATAGAGTGGCCTATCGGCAAACTCGTTCTGAACTCTGGGGACGTGCCGAAATTCTGTCTTTGTGAACCTTTTCCTCAATTCTTGCACATGGTGCAGATATGGAAATATCTTAGAATTCTTGGTAGCCCGTTCTCCTTGTACTTGGTGTATTAGCAGATCTGAGTCACCAATTACTAGCAACTCCTGGATACTCATGTCAATGGCCATATTGAGCCCTAAGATTCAGGCCTCATATTCTGCCATATTGTTGGTGCAGGGAAATCTGAGTTTGGAAGATACCGGGTAGTGTTGACTTGTTTTCGATACAGGACCGCTCCAATGCCGACTCTTTTGAAATTGGCTGCTCCGTTGAAGAACATTATCCACCCATCATAGGATTCTGCAATGTACTCCCCTATGAATGACACTTCTTCATCGGGAAAATATGTTTTCAAGGGTTCGTATTCTCCTCCCACGGGGTTCTCGGCAAGATGATCTGCCAGTGCTTGCCCCTTGACCGCTTTCTGAGTCACATAGACAATGTCGAACTCACTCAGCAGGATTTTCCATTTGGCCAGTTTGCCAGTGGGCATAGGCTTCTGAAAGATATATTTCAAGGGATCCATCCTTGATATGAGATACGTTGTGTAGGCACATAAGTAATGCCTTAGCTTCTGGGCTACCCAGGTCAGAGCACAACAGGTACGTTGCAGTAGAGAATACCGTGCCTCATGTAGAGTGAACTTCTTACTCAGATAATAAATAGCATGTTCCTTTCTTCATGTCTCGTGGTGCTGCTCCAGAACGCAGCCAAAAGCTCCATCTAATACCGCAAGGTAGAGTAGCAAGGGTCTACCTGGATCTAGTGGGGCCAAGACTGGTGATGTTGACAAATATTCCTTGATTCTATCGAAAGCTTTCTGACAATCATCAGTCCATTCGATCGCAACATATTTCTTCAGCATTTTGAAGATTGGTTCACATATAATTGTGGACTGGGCTATGAATCGACTGATGTAGTTAAGGCGTCCTAGGAAACTCATCACATATTTCTTGTTCTTTGGCGGTGGCAATTCTTGGATGGATTTGACCTTTGATGGATCCAGTTCTATTCCTCGGCGGCTGACGATGAACCCAAGCAATTTCCCAGCAGGAACCCCGAACGCACACTTCGCGGGGTTTAATTTCAAGTTGTACGTTCGCAGCTTGTCAAAGAATTTTCTCAAATCTTCTGTATGGTCGGTGGCTCTCTTTGACTTGATGATGACGTCATCCACATACACCTCAATTTCTTTATGTATCATATCATGGAAGATAGTGGTCATAGCTCTCATATTGGTGGCCCCAACATTCTTTATGCCGAACGACATCATCTTATAGCAGTAAATCCCCACGGCGTAATGAAAGTCGTTTTCTCAGTGTCTTCCTCGTCAATCCAAATCTGGTGGTAACCAGCAAAACAATCCACGAACGATTGAAGTTCATGCTTTGCACAATTGTCAATCAAGATGTGTATGTTCGGGAGAGGAAAATCATCCTTCGGACTGGCCCGGTTGAGATCCTAATAGTCGACACAAAACCTGACCTTTCCATATTTCTTGGGTACTGGCACGATGTTGGCTAACCATGTCGGATATTCCACTACCCTTAGAACCTTGGTGTTGATTTCCTTGGTAACTTCCTCTTTGATTTTCCGACTCATATCATGCTTCAATTTTCTGAGCTTCTGCTTTACCGGCGGGCACATTAGATTGGTTGGTAACTTGTGAACCGCAATGGATGTACTTAGACCAGTCATGTCATCGTATGACCATGCAAATATGTCTTCATATTCTTTCAAGAGTTGTGTGTATTCCACTTTCTCTTATGGCGATAGATGAATGCTGATGCGAGTTTCCTTGACAGTTTCTGAATCTCCCAGGTTGACTATCTCGGTTTCGTCCAGATTGGACTTAGATCTATTTTCAAAATCCTCAACTTCTCTGATAATTTCATCGGGTAAGGTATCTTCTTCTTCTGAATCACTGTCCTTTTGTTACGTTGTCTCATTGCATGTCACAGTCATTGGTTCATCAAGATAGGAAATAGTAATGTTGTAAGATAAAATAATGAGAGTAAATGATAATAAATAAATACAGATTCGTTGAAACATGAAAGTGATTTTTGAATGTTTTGGAAAATTGGAGATTTTATTGGAAAATGCAAAAAATGGAAATGCGGAAAAGGAAATCATTAGCAAAATGAAATAAACAATGCTTGTTCACCCTTGCTACCCCGGGACTCATCGGGCCCTGGATGTTTTGACAGTCCAATTCCTGAGGAATGATCCCTTACTCACAACTTGGATGGTAGGGCCTTCCTTCTTCTCCTCCTCAACAATAACACAACAGTCCACATCACCATCTTCCAAGAATATATCCTTCAAAGGTGCTAGAGTTTCTTCTTCTTCTGACCCCCATATGATATCAACATGCCGGAAAGTCTGCTCAAAATGTGGTATATATTGTTCTAATGAATAGTAGGGAATGCGCCATGGTGGCGACCAGTCTTCGTACTCCTGCCAAGTGTATTTGTATCCCATCCCAAAAGTGGTGCCATAGTGCTTCAACTGTATTGGTTTGGAAATCCCCTGAAGATTTTTCCCGAGTCCTCTGCCAGGCTCGCATCCACTCCAGTTCAGTATGCTTTCGATCTTACTGTCCCACCATTTGTCTTTATCCACTACATTGACCCGTTCAATGTGGTGGTAGGTTTCTCTACTCAGCCTTCTTCCACCTTCAATCACCGGGATGGTCTGGCGACAATAGATATGGTTGCTTCCGTCTCCGTGGATGATTACTTCCTGGTGGTTGCATTCAAATTTCACTACCTGATGCAATGTTGATGCCACAGCCCCATCGGCATGTATCCATGGATGTCCAAACAACAGATTATAGGATGACGATATGTCTATCACCTGAAATTCAATTTCGAACCTTGTAGGTCCCATCTGCAGACAAAGACTGATTTCACCGATGGTAGACCTCTGAGAACCATCGAAAGACTTTACATTCATAGATCCTTATTTGATCTCGTGCATTACCTTGCCCAATTTCTTGAGTGTTGTCAACGTAAATATGTTGTGGCTAGATCCACCGTCGATCAGAATCCTGGTGATGAAGTAGTCCTCACATTGCATAGTGATGTGTAGTGCTTTGTTGTGACTTAGACCTTCAGGTGGCAGCTCGTCTTCGTGGAAAGCGATCTTGTGACTCTCCAGCACTTGACCTACCATATTGGCCATTTCTCCACTAGTTATGTTATTTGGCACATATGCTTCGTTCATCACTTTCATCAAAGCATTCCTGTGTGTCTATGAATTCTGCAGCAATGACAAGATGGATATATGGGCTGGAGTTTTGTTCAGCTGATCGATAACTGAGTATTCCTTGGCCTGCACCTTCCTCCAAAGATCATATAGGCCTGTCTCAATGGCGGGTGTCTTGTTGGAAGCATTCTTGCTAGACTCTACTAAGTGTTCAGGTGTGTAGACCCTGCCAGTCCTTGTCATCCCCTGTGCAGCACCAGCTTCTTCTATCTTTACTTTACTTTTCCTTCTTTCTTCAGCCGTGTAATCCCAAGGTACGACCTTGTTGTTGAAAGGTGGCATGGTTGACACTGTCACTGTGATTGGTGCAGCTACTTTCACTTCAAATGGAATGGGTGCCTTAGCAGGCGGCATAACTTCAACCTCGAAAGCCAAATGTGTGTTTGCGGGTGGTATCATTTCAAACTTGAATGGGAGTGACGCAGTTACCTCGACATCTCCGGATGGATGGATCTGGACTATGATGAGATTAAGAGTGACCATTGGATTCTTTGGGTTATCACCTTCTATGATTAACCCGATCGACCCCTCTGGGTCCCAATATTCCTCTATCTCTATCATGTTGACACCCCTATGGTCCAGAAGCGAATTGTCGCGAACTTTGGTGCAGCTTCTTTTGCCCGGATGACCTTTTTATCGATCATAGACTGGATTTTATCCTTCAATGAGCGACATTCATCAATTGTATGCCCCTTCATGCCGGAATGGTATGCACATGTCCTGTTTGGATTGACCCATTGGGATGGATTTTCAGGGGCTGCAGCAGGGATAAGAGTGACATAACCATCAGCTTTTAATCTTTCATACAGCTGGTCGATAGGTTCAGCAATGGCAGTGTATTGTTTAGGAGGTCTGCGATCAAAGTTAGGTCGAGGTCTCGGAAAATTTTGGCGAGTAGGGGGTGATTGAAAGTTAGATGGATGAGAGTTGTAGGTATGATAAACAGGAGCTGGTTAGGAATATCTGGGGGAAGTAGGCTGATATGTAGGCGGTGGAGAAGGATGATATGTTGATGGAGGTGCTGACTGATAGGTGGGTGAGGGTGCTTTATAGGTGAGTGAGGAAGTTCTGTATACCAACGGGGATCGCTGTGCAACCATTACCATTCCTGCATCTTTCTTCTTTTATAGATCGCCAGACTACAAGGCTTTGTTGGTGGCCTGTAGTGCCTCAAAGTTAGTGACCATTCCACTCTTGATAATTTCTTTAATTCTTTCACCCAGCTTGATGATGTCAGAGAATTTGTGGTTCTCAATCACCATTAGCCTCTCATAATACTGCGGGTCTTGTGCCCGGACGAAGAATTTGTTCATCTGTTCTTCTTCTAGGGCATGCCTGACCTTGGCTGCTTCAGATCTCCAACGAGCGGCATACTCGCGAAAAGATTCAGTGGGCTTCTTTTTAAGGTTCTAGATGTAGAACACGTCTGGTGCATTCTCCGTATTGAACATGAACTGGTCCATGAAGTCTGATGCCATACTTACCTAGTCGGACCACTTCTTAGGGTTTTGGCTGATGTACCAAGATAAAGCATCTCCTATGAGGCTCCTCATAAAAATTTCATGCGAATCTTCTCATCTCTTCCTACTCCAACCAATTTATCACAATAGGTCCTCAGAGGGACCTTGGGATCACCTGTACCATCGAACATTTTGAACTTAGGAGGTTTGTAACCTTCCGGTAGTTCAACATTGGTCTGTATGCAGATATCTTCATAGTTCAACCCTTCGACTCCCATGCTTCCTTCAACGCTCTGAACTCGACTAGTCAGCTTCTTGAGTTCTTCGGACAAATTCTTAATAAGCATATTCTTCTCACTGGATTCAGGTGTGTAAGCAATGTGTTGGGTGGAGTGAGGTAGAGTCTCCACGTATATGGGGTTGTTCTGATGACCTGGTGTTTGAGCATATGGTCACTTGTGGAGTCTTATGGTTCGGGGATAATTAGCGGGGTATTTATTGGAGTGTGGAAAGTGTTGCGATGGTGCTGTGGTGGGATAATTTGTTTTTTCGGTGGAGTTGTATGATGATGAGTTGTGGGAGGGTTCTATTTGTTTGGGGTGTTCTGAGGAGGTATGGGATTTTGAATGACATCTGGGATACTGAGTGGGAAGGATAAATTTGCCAAGTTTCGGACGTGCTCAAGATCCTCTTGGAGTTTCAACAACCTTTGCTTGAGTTGTAACATAGCATCATTCTGAACCTTAGTACCATGATTGTCAAGAGCTTCTGTTCGTTCCACTATCCTTGTGTTTTCCTGTATGATGTTGCCCAAATCTTCCATTTTGCCTTTGTCTTCTTAGTTATGTCGATCAGGTTCCCCAGGCTTGGTCTTCTTATTTATGTCAATCAGGTTCCCCAGGTTGTGCATGCCCAACAACAGGTATACCCTTGCTAGATGCCCTCCTTCGTTTTCTTCAGCATTCTGGCAGTCGGCGACCTTTTTTCTTGTCTTTGCTTCTAGCTCCATCAGACCCTGCTCCAAATATTCCAACCTTTCACTAGATTTGATGGCCCTTTCCTTCCACCCATCGATTAATTCCATATTAGTCTTGTGTTTCTCCAGATGCTCGGCCTCGGACTCACGAAGCCTTTTGTGCAGATTATTGTATTTCACCTGAGCCTTAGCCGCTTTGTCTATGACCCTGTTTCTGCTGATGCCCGACTTAAATATCCCTGCTATGCTGTCTTCCAACCATGATAGGTAAAAACGTACATGCCCTGTGTGGTATCTATCGGGCTTGATGTTTTCTTTTTTACGATAACCTTGAGATGCCACAGATGCTGAGCTTCACATTTGTACGGGATATCGTCATCCTGAAAATCTGCCCTGTAATGACTCATTTTGGAGACTCGCGGTATAACTTGCTTTCTACCCACCTATCTCATGACCCTGATGGGAACATAGGGATATATGCCCCTTAAACTAATCAACACCAGGTGCGGAGCGTCCCTCGATTTGATAATGAATTCGCTGGTAGGGAACCATTCGAACATCCATTGAACCTGGCCCTCGATCAAATTATCAAAAAATTGAGCCCATTCTGTAGCATTTTCCGGTTGAGCGAACCTATAAGGGATGTAGATCATCCTCTTAAGGTGGTGGAAGGTTATATGATCATTCCACACCCTTCGTGGAAATTCCTGACGATATTGGCCTCTCTGGAGATGCTCCAATAACCAAACATGTAGTAGCAGGTTGCAACCCTCAAAGTGTTTGGCCCCCTTCTGGCAGTGGTCTAAGGCTCGGTATATGTCTTCTATGATCATAGGGACAATGGTTTATGTTTGCCCTTTGATCCCTTCAATTAAGGTTTTGGCTACCATAGCCAATCTAGTGTGAATCCGGTCTCCTTTGCTTGGAAACACCATCAGACCCAGGAAGCAAACGATGAACACGAAAACCCTGCGGTGAATGTGACCCAAAGAAGTAATAAAGAACTCGTCGTGGAAGATACGATAGGATTTTCTACGGTCGTATCGTTCATAGAGATAATCAAAAGGTATGTAGGACTCTGTTAGGCACTCTAAACCATCGTTCCTCTTCAAACCCATCATTTTCAGGAACCCCCTAGCGGCACGATTCTCCGGTACCAACAAACCTGGACTATTCCAAGGTAAACCTGCAAAGCCCCCTATCTCCTCCAAGAGGGGGGTCATTTCTATGTTGCCAAAACGGAACACAGACCTTTCTCTGTCCCAGAGCATAGTGGCTGCTTCGATCAACATGTTGTTTGGTTGAATATCCAGTAAAGAGGCAAGTTCCCGAGGACCCTCTTCACATGGTCTTTGTCACTAGGTGAGAGGAATTCCCACCAATCCAGCAATAGTGGTGGTATTCTTTGCACCATTTTGAACCTAGGGACTTCATGCCTCATTTTCTGAAAAATAGATAGGTTAGACCCTTACCCCCACTAGACTCGACTATTTATACACTTATGATTAGCATGTAAGCATTTAGTTCTCCAAATAAATGCACAGAACGTGACTGCGTCCGTTGGGATTATAAAAAACCCGGTGGACTTTTGGATAAGGCCGTCTTAAAGGGTTATTGTGTGGACGACACGCTAACCCGACTAGGTTTGACCATGATGCATGCATAATATAATAGAGTAAGGTTTCTATGGGGTTTTAGACTGGTACCCTCAAGCGGACAACTTGAGGGGGAAAGGCACGGAACCGTCAACTGCACCGCTGATCGAGTAGTTTTACCGCAAATAAGCCTTTCCGAATTTAGGGGTGATATAAAATGGAAGGACGCAAACACTAATCAAGCGTTTCTATAGGATTTGTATAGGCACAAGTGGAATATGATGTTGAGCATGATTTATGCAACAATAAAGGAGAAATAAAAGCATGTTGTCATGTATTTGCACGTTATGAAAGAGGTAAATACAACAGTTGTAATTGAAAAAGCAGTTACAAAGGAAAACAAAAAGAAACATGTCAGTTTTGATTCTGAAAGGAATAAATACTTGAAAGAGATAATCAATTAATGGCACATAAAGGGGGAAAGGGAAAGGTCGCAAGTATTAACAAAGTAAAGACAAGTTCACAAATTAGTTTGAAATGGTAAAAGCCTAGATAAGTCCCCAGCAGAGTCGCCATGTAGTCGTGCCCCCCCTCTTTCCTCCTCTTCGAGTCGGTCAGGGTATTCAACATTATTAGGACAACTCGTTTCCTTTTGGGAAATGGATAAGGAATTGAAGAGTCGCCACCTAACGATTTTAAGGTGGGTTAGGGCACCTATTAAGGGTCATTCATAAACACAGATTAGATAACCAGAGATAGGGTAAGGACTTGAAATTATTCCAAGGGGAAGGTTTTAGGCACCCCTTAAAGTCCACAACTGTGGTTCACGGCCAAACAAGTTTTTTGAATTTTTTAAAACAGGTAGAGCATAAGCAAATAAAACATATAGGTAAACAAATAAATATTTTGGGAAGATTCACATTCTAAGCACACATATGTGCTAAAGTTTTAAAAGATTTAAAGTTTAAGCACATATATAAGGTTTTGAAAGATTTACAGTCCAAGCACACAAGTAAAGTCTTGAAAGAGTTATGGTCTAAACACACATATGTAAGGGATAGGGGGGGGGGGATCCTAGGTTGTTTATCCTATAGGATCACATTGGTAAAATGCCCGGTAATCACTCCTCAGAAGAGGGGCTACACGTTGCATTAGCGCACCGGTCATCATATCCATATCTACCCTTCCCCACCCCTTAGCGGTTATTAAATTGAGTGTTGTTTAAAAATCTCTATGTGTGTTGTTACCCGTCCCTTCTTAATGGCCCTGGAGGGATTTAGGACCTCTATCTATAGGCAGTTCTATACAGACCCCTAAGGTTGAAAGGAGAAAATACTAGGCGACATGCAAGAACATATAGGATTTGAACAGATAAAATAGGAAAAAGCAGTTAAGAGCTCAGATTTACCTCCCCAGATAACGCACACAAGCAGCACGTCTCAAACACAAACAAGGGCAGTTTTATTTGACAGAATCCTAAGACAGGATATGTAAGTGAATACCAATGCACAGAAGTATGCAGTTTGTTTATAAATTCAATAGCAAGAACCTAATCAGTTTACTGATTTTAAAACCTGTTATCCATTAGGCAGTAAACATAAAGCAATAGTCCTCCAGTTTTTTAAAGAGATTAATTACCTAAGGCTTGCCTAGGCATGGGATTGTGCATAATAATTACCATATTATTTTTAAAAAATAGTTCAGAAGTTGTTTTACCTAAAAGCATGTTGTTCTAGGTGTTGCAAAATACAGGGATTATCGCCAGTTTATTTAAAACAGGATGATCAAATATGAGATCGTCTTATGTCCTTTTTCATGCATCAGTAGTTTAACTAAGTGTGACTGGGCGAGATCCTAAAGCATGGTATCTACTATGCACATAGAGATGAAGAATGGTTTTAGAATTCCTAAAGCATGATTTGTAAATGCACACGAAGTACAACATAATTTTAGGATGGGTAGGAGCAACATTGTATGTTGATGCTATTATTTATCCTAGAAGAAGGATTTCTAAGTGATAAATAGGGTCAAATGAGATGCTGAAGCAGTAAACCTAAAACAGGATAACTAATTCATGGCATGCTTAGAATGTATTAGTCCTAAACATGGATTCTAATGCACGTATAGGAAATGTAAACCTAAGGCATGGTTTCTACCCCTTGATATTGATAACATGTATAGCTACCCTCCCCTTTTTTACTAGACATCCCCAATATTTGTTTGCAAATAATTATTACAGACCAGCTGAGTAAATTACATAAATAGATAAAGGAAAAGAACAAGTTAAACTATAGGGAGACTGAAAAACAGGCCCAGATTCCCAGAACCTCAAGTGCTCAAACGTTTTATAGCCTTTCTCATATCCGGGTGTGTCAGAGTTCCCTAAGGACCTCAAGGGATCCCGGGCAGTGCTCACACCCAGATTTCATAACCATAATTGAGTAAGTGCAGTGTGGAAGGGCCAGCCCCAGTGCACCAGAGTTCAGAGGGATCTCACAGGAATCCCAAGGCAGTCATACACTGGAGGGGCAGAACCTAAGGACCTAAGAGTAGAGTGAGAGTGCTTGACATAGTTTTGAAGAAGGTTTTAATAGGAAAGGCAGCGTGGAAAAGACTTAGTTGAAACAATTTTATAAAATAGGAGAGTCGTTTAGCAAAAAATAGTTTATTGAAAGAGTAGGACAATTAACAAACAGTAGACTAATCATAGCCCAAATAGATTCAGCACATTTAAATCACAGTCCTTCATACAGGGGTGATGGGAATTGGGGACACATATAGCACACAGTATACAGGATCATAGATGTTCTTGTAGGGGGTTTATGGGGATTAGGGGGTAGCTAATGGTATCAACACATCATGAATTTCATAAACAACACAGAATCAGACAACTTAGGATACAAATTGCTTTGCAAAGAAAGGTTCATGCTAGAAAATAGGTAAACATGAGATAGAGCAGATCATATTTGGACATACTACAAGGGGTAACATATTCATAAGCATATTGATCCTAAAGGGGAGTAGGAAATAACATAATATGCTAGATGAACAATGATGTAGATATGTCAATTACATGTTGAACAACAAAACCATAGATAGAAAAAGATCAGAAACATGATTAACTGAAGTAGTAATAGAAACATGTTGGTTTTGGGACTTGAATTGAAATAAGAACATACCAGTAAGGGGATAGTTAACACAAAGTGAAGGATAGGAGAGCACAATAATTAGCCTTGTCTTGCAGCCGGCTAATTCAGAACAGTAGTAAGTAAGTAACAAAGAAATAAAGAGAGCAGAAAAGCTTTGAGTATGAGAGAGAGCTTTTTGAACTAATGTGTTCGTGTGTGTTGAGTTCAATGTAAGTCTGTATATATAGTAGTTTGAAACTAGGTAAAATAAGGCAAGAAACACGATCATGCAGTAAGTTATGGAGCTCAGAATGAATTAGAGCAACAGTCAGTCCAACTACTCCCTTAATTAAGGAAATCATTTCAAACGGTAAAAGACAGGAAACAAGTAAGGAAAGGGATTATGTATGACTGGAGCATGAATAGGGAAATAATTTCAATCAGTGCAAGTAATTAGGCTAGGTACAGAAAGGTCTAATTAAGGAAACAATCAGTAAGAACCAACTAATAATAGTCAATCACATAATAAGGTAAGAAAATAGTTTACAGGTTGGAAATCAGTAAAGACATCATCACAGGAAATCAGTAAAAGGTGTTAATCACAGAAAATTAGGAATTCAAATAGGAACAGTGTTGATTAAGGGGAGAGTTAACACAAAACTTTATGAACAAACGGAATAAACACATAGTAGGCAAGAAGAAGCAAAAAATCAGAAATCCTAATGGACACAGTGGTACAAATCACGTAGAATCAAGGATTCAACCAGAAAACAGTAATGACTAAAGGAATTAGTAGAACAAACGTAATATAAGTGGAAGAAGCAAAAATCAGAAACCCTAATAAACATAATAGGGTAGAAATCACAAAATACTCAAATTAATCGAAGCACATTCATGAGAATCAAACATGCAAACAAGTTGAAAGAACGAGCAATAAAGACGAACTCAGGACCCAAAGATTAGACTAAGAAACTTAGGGTTTTCAACATAATAAATCAGATAAAGGAAAAACTTAAATAAATCGTTTAAACATAGTGAAAATCACAGAATAACACATGAAATCAGAAGAAGAATCGTTTTTGAAAAGGGGTTAAGAAACCCTAGTTTTGAAGATGAAGAGATGCTTTAGAAAAATGGGAAAATCTTTAAGAAAACAGTAAAGATAACTCGAATATACTCAGATGAGTCAAGAGCTAGAGTTAGGGTTTCGAAGAGAGACAACCCAGAGACGAGAAGAGACCGGCTTAGGAACCATAGGTCTAGTAAGGAAATAGAGTGATCTTACTCAGATGACCATGGACGGCCTGAGAATGACATGAAAACCATGGGGGGTGAGTGAACCTCCTTCTGGTTCCTTTGAGGACCTCAGTGCAGCAATAACCAGTGTGGGAAGGAGCCGTGGAGGCTGGGATGGTGGTGAGACCACCATAGTTATAGGCGATCAAGCAGCCGGTGAGAGGAAATTAGGGTTTGGGTGGAGAGAGTTTTAGAGAGACTGGGAGGAGATGACGACACAGGGAAAATGAGAGAATGAGAGAATGAGGGTTTGAGGGGTAGGTCGTTTAGGTTAAATTAGGTAAGAACGAATCTGGGTCGTTGATCAAAATTGATCAACGGCCAAGATTTAGTTTGATTGGGTCTGGTAGGATTAACGAATTGGGCCTGGGGTTTGGGCTGGTTTAATTAAGGGATTTGGGTTGTTTTAAATAGGCCATAATTGAATTAAAAATGGGCTATTTGTTAAATACCAAGATAACTTGATAATAATTTTACAAAATAATTACTAATTATAAAAATGAATTCTATGCATAGAAATAGTTTTAAAAATGATTATTTGGTATTTCAAAATATAAAGGACTAATTTCTAGTAAAAATAGTACAAAATTATATGCATGAGCTATAATTGCAATGCCAAATTAGCTATTTACGGAATAATTTGGCCTCAGTAGGACCATAAACAATAAATTAAATCAAGAAATAATTTTTTTTGAAATCATTTGTGTTGTAATTTTGTAATTATTTATTAGAATAAAATATTAGCAAATTAATAAAATATGTAGAAAGAAGTGGAAAAATACCAATTGATGCTAATGCATGATTTTGAAGACATATATGCATATTCAAATATTTTTTAGGAAAAATTGGGTATCAACAAGGTTTACATTCCCCATGTACGCAGTAGAATTCATGTTTTGGACCAACACATGCAAAACATATCATACATTAGATATCATGCTCTTAAATTTCATGTATATTGTTTCAGCATCACATTATTTTATCACTTAGAAATCATGCTTCAGGGCTAAATAATAACATTAACACGAACTGTTGTTCCTGGACATATTTGAAGTCATGCTTAACAATGTTGTAATCTTTTTGTGCATCCTGCTCTGCATATCCTGAGATCATGTTGTGCTTTAGAAATCCTGCTTTAGGAACTCTACATATAAATCATTCTGCATTTTATATGCGCATTAGGTACCATGTTTTAGGACCTCACTAAGTCACACCTAGCCAAGCTACTGATGCATGAAAAGGGACATAAGACAGTCTCACATATGATTATCCTGTGTTAGTAAAACTGGTAATAACTCTTGTGTCTTTGCAACACTTAGAACAACATGCTTTAGGTAAAACAACTTCTAAACTGTTTTAAATAATTCTGGTAACTATTGTGCATTTCACTCACGCCTAGGCAAACCTTAGGTAACCAACTTTTATAAAACTAGAAAACTGTTGCTTTTGTGTTTACTGCCTAATGATTAACATGCCTAAATTCAGTAGGCAAATTGGGCCCCTTCTTCTGGGTTTATAAAATAAAACTGCATATCTTCTGTGTATTGATATTCACTTAAACATCATGTTTTAGGATCTTGTATACTAATACTCCTCTTATTTGTGTTTGAGTCGTGCTATTACATGCATGATCCGTGGAGGTAAATATGAGCATCTTAATTGCTCTTTGCTACCTTTATCTGTTCAAGTCCTATCTTTTCTTGCATGTCGCCTAGTATTTTCTCCTTTCAACCTTAAAGGTCTGTTTAGAACTGCATTTAAGTAGAGTTCCTAATCTCCTCCAAGACCATTAAGGA
Source organism: Nicotiana knightiana (assembly GCA_005239525.1). NCBI lineage: Eukaryota > Viridiplantae > Streptophyta > Magnoliopsida > Solanales > Solanaceae > Nicotiana > Nicotiana knightiana. The sequence goes on from ML428193.1 coordinate 30,516, forward strand.
GGGATGGGTAACAACACGCATAGAGGTCGTTAAATAAACTCGCTAAGGGGTGGGGAAGGGTAGATATGGATATGATGACCAGTGCGCTAATGCCACGTGTATCCCTCAGTGAGGAGTGATTACCGGGCATTGCATTGATGTGATCCTATAGGATAAACAACCTAGGACCCCATATCCCTTACATATGTGTGTTTAGATCATAAGTCTTTCAAAACCTTATATATGTACCTAGACTTTAAATCTTTTAATCTTTAGCACATATGTGTGCTTAGACTGCGAATCTTCACAAAAAATCTTTATTTGTTTACCTATGTGCTTTTATTGCTTATGTGCTACCTGTTTTAAAATTCACAAAGTTTGTTTGGCCGGGAACCACAGTTGTGGACTTCGAGGGGTGCCTAACACCTTCCCCTTGAAGTAATTTCAAGCCCTTTTCCTATCTCTGGTTATCCAATTTGTGTTCGTAAATGACCCTTATTAGGTTCCCTAACGCACCTTAATTTGTTAGGTGGCGACTCTTTAATTCCTTACCCCTTTCTCAAAAGGAAATGAGTTGTCCCAATAATGTCAAAAACCCTGACCGATCCGAAAGGAGAGGAAAAAGGGGGCGCAACAGCATGGCGACTCTGTTGGGGATTTATCTAGGCTTTTACCATTTCAAACTGCTTTGTGAACTTGTCTTTACTTTGTTAATACTTGCGACCTTTCCCTTTCCCCCTTTATGTGCAATTAATTGTTTATCTCTTTCAAGTACTTGTTCTTTTCAAAATCAAAACTGACATGTTTCTTTTTGTTTTCCTTTGTAACTGCTTTTCAATCATAACTGTTGTATTTACCGCTTTCATAACGTGCAAATACATGACAACATGCTTTTATTGCTCATTTATTGTTGCATAATCATGCTCAACATCATATTCCACTCGTGCCTATACAAATCCTATAGCAACGCTTGATGAGTGGTTGGGCTCTTCCATTTATATCACCCCTAAATTCAGAAAGGCTTATTTGCGGTAAAACTAGTCGATCAGCGGTGCAGTCGACGGTTCCGTGCCATTCCCCCTCAAGTTGTCCGCTTGAGGGTACCAGTCTAAAACCCCATAGAAACGTTACTCTGTTATATTGTACATGTATCATGGTCAAAGTTAGCCGGGTTAATGTGTCGTCCGCACTATAACCCTTTAAGACAGCCTTATCCAAAAGTCCACCGGGTTTTTCATAATCTCAACAGACGCAATCACGTTTTCTGCATTTATTTGGAGAAATAAATGCTTGTATGCTAATCATAAGTGTATAAATAGTCGATTCTGGCGGGGGTAAGGGTCTAACCTTGCCTATTTTGCAGAAAATGAGGCACGAAGTCCCCAGGTTCGGCATGGTCCAAAGAATACCATCACTATTGCTGGATTGGTGCGAAGACTTTTCGCCAAGTGACAAAGACCATGTGAAGAGGGTCCTCAGAAACTTGCCCTCTATATTGGATATCCAACCAAACAATATGTTGATCGAAGCAGCCACTATGTTCTGGGACAGAGAAAGGTCTGTGTTCCATTTTGGCAACATAGAAATGACGCCCCTCTTGGAGGAGATAGGGGGCTTCACGGGATTACCTTGGGACAGTCCAGGTTTGTTGGTGCCGGAAAATCGTGCCGCTAGGGGGTTCTTGAAAATTATGGGTTTGAAAAATAACGATGATTTAGAGTGCCTGACAGAGTCCTACATACCTTTTGACTATCTCTATGAATGATACAGCCATAGTAAATCCTATCGTATTTTCCACAATGAGTTCTCTATTACTTCCTTGGGTCATATTCACCACAGGGTTTTTGTGTTCGTTGTTTTCTTCCTGAGTATGATAGTATTTCCAAGCAAAGGAGATAGGATTCACACTAGACTGGCTATGGTAGCCAAAACCTTAATGGAGGGGATCAAAGGGAAAACATATAACATTATCCCTATGATCATAGCAGACATATATCGAGCCTCGGACCGCTGCTAGAAGGGGTTCAAACACTTTGAGGGTTGCTATCTGCTATTACAAGTTTGGTTACTGGAGCATCTCCAAAGGGGTCAATATCATCCAGAATTTCCACGAAGGGCGTGGAATGATCATATAGACTTCGATCACCCTAAGAGAATGACCTACATCCAAGATAGGTTTGCTCAATCGGAAAATTCTACAGAATGGGCGCATTTTTTTGACAATTTGACCGAGGACCAAGTTTAATGGATGTTCGAATGGTTCTCTACCAGTGATTTCATCATCAGATCGAGGGACGCTCCGCACCTGGTGTTGATCGGTTTAAGGGGAATATACCCTTATGTTCCCATCAGGGTTATGAGACAGGCAGGTAAGAAGCAAGTTATACTGCGTGTCTCTAAAATGAGCCATTACAGGGCATATTTTTAGGACGACGACATCCCGTACAAATGTGAAGCCCAGCATATGTGGCATCTAAAGGTTATTTTAGAAAAGGACACCATCGAGCCCGACAGATACCACGCAGGGCATGTACGCCTTTACCTATCATGGTTGGAAGACAGCATACCAAGGATAGTTGAGCCGGAAATCGACAAAAACAGGGTCATAGACGAAGCGACTGGGGCTCAAGTGAAATATAATAAAATGTGCAAATGGGTTCGTGAGTCCGAGGCCGAGCATCTGGAGAAACACAAGACTGATCTGGAACTGATCAATGAGTGGAAGCGAAGGGCTATCAAATCTAATGAAATGCTGGAATATTTGGAGCAGAGTTTGATGGAGCTAGAGGCGAAGACGAGGAAAAGGGTCGTCGACTGCCAGAATGATAAGGGAAACGAAGGAGGGCATCTAGCAAGGGTATACCTGTTGTTGGGCATGCACAACCTGGGGAACCTGATTGAAAGAGCCAAGAAAGATCGAGCCTAGGGAAGGTCCTTCTGGGACCAACTAGTCTAGGTTTCCTTTTCATTGCTTTTTTTCAAATGTAATAAGGCCAAGTGCCATTAGTGACTTTATTTCCTGCTTATTATATTAGTGTCGTTTTGGATTCTTCTATTTTATATTAATGAAATGAGGCATTTTGGCGTCTAAGTTCTCCAAATCAACTTGTTGCTAGGCTTACCTCGGGCACAACGAGGCTCCCAAGTTAGGACACAATTTTATTCCTGCACTATGTATTTAAATACTGTAATATTTTCTCATGATCCTCACCGACTTGGCTACCTTTTATGTTTGTTTTTGTTTCTTTCTTTTGATTATCCCCCTCCCCAAAGGTTGGTTCGTGCATTCTGGCATCATCATCATATCACATAAGATCGAGGGGCCCTCCACCTCCTCCTCCTCCTCCTAGTCCACCCAAAGGCAAAGGCAAAGGCAAAATGGAAGATTCAAGCAACATCAGACAAGAAAACACAATGATAGCTGAACGAACAGAAGCCACTGCAAAATCAGGGCACTCAAGTTCAGAATAAGACTATGTCACAACTCGAGCAAAGGTTGTTGAAGCTCCAAGGGGAGCTTGAGCATGTCCGGAACTTGGCAAACTTATCCCTCTCACTCAGTGTCCCAGATGTCACTCAAAATCCCATACCTCCTCAGAACACCCCAAACAAACAAAACCCTCCCAGTACTCATCATCATACAACTCCACCGAAAAATCAAATTATCCCACCACAGCACCAGCACAACATTTGCCACACTCCGAGAAACACCCCACGGATCATCCCTGAACCACAAAACTCCACAAATGACCACCTCTATGCTCAAACACCGGGTCATCAGAACAACTCCATATACAGGGAGACTCTACCTCACTCGGCCCAACACATTGCTTACACACCTGAATCTAGAGAGAAGGATATGCTCATTAAGAATTTGGCCGAGGAACTCGAGAAGCTGACTATTCCGGTTCAGGGCGTTGAAGGGAGTCGAAGGGTTGAACTAAGAATATCTCTGCATACATCCCGATGTTGAACTACCGGAGGGTTACAAACCTCCTAAGTTCGAAATGTTGGATGGTACAGGTTATCCCAGGGTCCATCTGAGGACCTATTGTGATAAATTGGTTGGCACATGAAATTGTTCATGTGGAGCCTCGCAGGAGATGCTTTATCTTGGTACATCAGCCAAAACCCTAAGAAGTGGTCCGACTGGGTAAGTATGGCATCAAAATTCATGGACCGATTCAGGTTCAATACGGAGAATTCACCAGACGTGTTCTACATCCAGAACCTTAAAAAGAAGCCCACCGAAACTTTTCCCAAGTATGCCGCTCGCTAGAGATCTGAAGCAGCCAAGGTCAGGCCTGCCTTAGAGGAAGAACAAATGAACAAATTCTTCGTTTGGGCACAAGACCCACAGTATTATGAGAGGCTAATGGTGATTGAGAACCACATATTCTCTGACATCATCAAGCTGGGTGAAAGAATTAAAGAAAGTATCAAGAGTGGAATGGTCACTAACTTTGAGGCACTACAGGCCACCAACAAAGCCTTGTAGTCTGGCGATCTATAAAAGAAGAAAGATGCAGGAATGGTAATGGTTGCACAGGGACCCAAATCCCCATTGGTATACCGAACTTCCCCACTCACCTATCAAGCACCCTCGCCCACCTATCAGTCAGCACCCCCACCAACATATCATCCATATCCACCGTCTACATATCAGCCTACTTCCCCGAGATATTCTCAACCAGCTCCTGTTTATCATACCTACAACTCTCAGCCATCTTACTTCCAATCAACCCCTGCTCGCTAAAATTTGCCGAGACCTCGACCCAACTTTGATCGCAGACCTCCTAAATAATACACCGCCATTTTTGAACCCATCGACCAGTTGTATGAAAGATTAAAATTTGCTGGTTATGTCACTCCTATCCCTGCTATAACCCCTGAATATCCATCCCAATGGGTCAATCCAAACAAGACTTGTACATACCATTTTGGCATGAAGGGGCATACAATTTATGAATGTCATTCATTGAAGGATAAGATCCAGTCTATGATTGATAACCAGGTCATCCAAGCAAAGGAAGTTTCTCCCAATGTTCACAACAATCCGCTTCTAGACCATATGGGTGTCAACATGATAGACATAGAAGAAGATTGGGACCCAGAGGGGTCGATCGGGTTAATTATAGAAGGTGATGACCCAAAGAAGCCAACAACCACTCTTAATCCCATCATAGTCCAGATTCAACCATCCGTAGACGTCGAGGTAATTGTGTCACTCCCATTCAAGTTTGAAACGGCACCACCTGAAAACACACATTTGCCGTTCGAGGTTGAAGTTATGCCGCCTGCTAAGGCATCCATTCCATTTGAAGTGAAAGTAGTTGCACCAATCACAGTGACAATGTCAACCACACCATCTTTCAATGACAAGGTTATACCTTGGGATTACACGACTGAAGCAAGAAGGAAAGGTAAAGTCAAGATATGAGAAGTTGGTGCTGCACAGGGGATGACAAGGACCGGTAGGGTCTATACACCTGAAGACTTGGTAGAGTCTAGAAAGAATGCTTCCAACAGGACACCGTCATTGAGACAGGCCTAGACGATCTTTGGAGGAAGGTGCAGGCCAGGGAATACTCAGTCATCGATCAGCTGAACAAAACTCCAGCCCAGATATCCATTTTTTCATTACTGCAAAATTCAGAGATACACACGAATGCTTTGATGAAAGTGCTGAACAAAGCATATGTGCCAAACAACATAACTAGTGGAGAAATGGCCAATATGGTAGGTCAAGTGCTGGAGAGTCACAAGATCACTTTCCACGAGGACGAGCTGCCGTCTGAAGGGCTAAGTCATAACAAAGCACTGCACATCACTGTGCAATGTGAGGATTAATTCATCACCAGGATTCTGATCGACGGGGGATCCAGCCTCAATATCTGTCCATTGACAACACTCAAGAAATTGGGCAAAGGGTTGTACGAGATCAAAGAAGGATCTATGAATGTAAAGGCTTTCGTCGGTTCTCAGAGGTCTACCATTGGTGAAATCAGTCTTTGCCTGCAGATAGGACCTACATGGTTCGAGGTTGAATTTCAGGTGATAGACATATCGGTATCCTACAACCTGTTGTTGGGACATATGTGGATACATGCTGCTGGGGTTGTGGAATCAACATTGCATCAGTCCGTAAAATTTGAATGGAACCACCAGGAGGTGATCATCCATGGAGACGGAAGCAATCCTAGTCGCCATACCATCCTGGTGATTGAAGGTAGAAGAAGGCTGGGTGGAGAAACCTACCACCACATTGAACGAATCAATGCAGTAGACAAAGACAAATGGTGGGACAGTAAGATCGAGATCATACTGAACTGAAGCTAATACGAGCCTGGCAGAGGACTCGGTAAGAATCTTCAGGAGATTTCCAAACCAATACAGTTGAAGCACCATGGCACCACTTTTGGGTTGGGATACAAATACACACGGCAATAGTACGAGAACTGGTCGCCACCAGGGCACGGCCCATACTATCCATTGGAAAAGCCGATACCGCATCTTGAGCTGACCTTCCAACATGCCGATGTAATATGGGGTTCAGAGAAAGAAGAAGCATTGACGGCCTTGAAATATCTATTCCTGGAAGATGGTAACATGGACTGCTGTGTTATTGTTGAGGAGGAGGAGGAGGAAGGCCCTACCATCCAAGCTGTGAGTAAGGGATCATTCCTCAAGAATTGGACTGTCAGACCATCCAGGGCCCAACGAGTCCTGGGGTAGCAAGGCTGAACAAGCATTATTTATTTCATTTTTGCTAATGATTTCCTTTTTGACTTTTTCCATTTTCGCATTTTCCAATAAAATTTCCAGTGTTCCAAAACATTCGAAAATCATTTTTACGTTTCAACGAATCTGTATTTATCTATTATCATTTCTCTCATTATTTTATCTATACAACATCACTATTTCTTGTCTTGATGAACCAATGATTGTGACATACAATGAGCCAACGCAACAAAAGGACAGTGATTCAGAAGAAGATGATGTCATACCCGATGAAATTATCAGAGAAGTTGAGGATTTTGAAAACAAGCCTAAGTCCAATCTGGACGAAACCGAGATAATCAACCTGGGAGATTCAGAAACTGTCAAAGAAACTCGCATCAGCATTCATTTATCGCCATCAGAGAAAGAGGAATAACCCACTTCTTGAAAGAGTATGAAGACATATTTGCATGGTCGTACGACGACATGACTGGTCTAAGTACATCCATTGTGGCCCACAAGTTGCCGACCAATCCAATGTGCCCGCTGGTAAAACAGAAGCTCATAAAGTTCAAGCTTGATATGAGTCTGAAAATCAAAGAAGAAGTTACCAAGCAAATCAACGCCAATGTCCTTAGGGTAGTTGAATATCCAACATGGTTAGGAACCATCGTTCCAGTGCCCAAGAAAGACGAAAAATTTAGGGTCACCGGGCCAGTCCAAAGGATGATTTTCCCCTTCCAAACATACACATCCTGATTGACAATTGTGCAAAGCATGAACTTCAGTCGTTCATGGATTGTTTTGCCGGATACCATCAGATTTTGATGGATGAAGAAGATGTTGAGAAAACGGCTTTGATCACGCCGTGGGGAGTCTACTGTTATAAGGTGATTCCATTCGGCTTAAAAAATGATGGGGCCACCTATACGAGAGCTATGACCACAATCTTCCATGACATGATACACAAAGAAATCGAGGTGTATATGGATGATGTCATCATCAAGTCCAAAAGAGCCACCGACCATACAGCAGATTTAGAAAGTTCTTCGACAAGCTGTGAAAGTACAACTTGAAATTAAACCCCGCGAAGTGTGCGTTCAGGGTTTCTGTTGGGAAGTTGCTTGGGTTCATCGTCAGCCGCCAAGGGATAGAATTGGATCTATCAAAGGTCAAAGCCATCCAAGAGTTACCACCGCCAAAGAACAAGAAAGATGTGATGAGTTTCCTGGACGCCTTAACTATATCAGCCGATTCATAGCCCAGTGCACGGTTATATGTGAACCAATCTTCAAGATGCTAAATAAAGGTGGTGCGACCAAATGAACCGAGGATTGCCAGAAATCTTTCGACATAATCAAGGAATACTTGTCAACGCCACCAGTTTTGGTCCCGCCAGAGCCAGGTAGACCCTTGCTACTCTACCTTGCGGTATTAGATGAAGCTTTATCTTGCGTTCTTGGGTAGCATGACGAGACAGGAAGAAAGAAACATGCTATTTATTACCTGAGTAAGAAGTGCACTCCATATGAGGCACGGTATTCTCTACCTGAACGTACCTACTGTGCTCTGACCTGGGTAACCCAGAAGCTGAGGCATTACTTCTGTGCCTACACAACGTATCTCATATCAAGGATGGATCCCTTGAAGTATATGTTTCAGAAGCCCAAGCCCACTGGCAAGCTGGCCAAATGGCAAATCCTGCTGAGTGAGTTCGACATTGTCTATGTTACTTAGAAAGCGGTCAAGGGGAAAGCATTGGCAGATCATCTTGCCGATAATCCTATGGGATGAGAATATGAACCCCTAAAAACGTATTTTCCCGATAAAGAAGTATCATTCATAGGAGAAGACATTGCAGAATCCTATGACGGTTGGAAAATGTTCTTCGACGGAGCAGCCAATTTCAAGGGAGTCGGCATTAGAGTTGTCCTGGTATCGGAAACATGTCAACATTACCCGGTATCTGCCAAACTAATATTTCCCTGCACCAACAATATGGAAGAATATGAAGCCTACATCTTAGGGCTCAATATGGCCATTGACATGAATATCCAGGAGTTGTTAGTAATTTGTAACTTAGATCTGCTAATACACCAGGTACAAGGAGAGTGGGCTAAAAAGAATTCCAAGATACTGTCGTATCTGCACCATGTGCAGTAACTGAGAAAGAGGTTCACGAAGACAGAATTTCGGCACGTCCCTAGAATTCAGAACGAGTTTTTTGATGTATTGGCCACTCTATCATCCATGATACAACACCCAGATAAGAACTTCATTGATCCTATTCCAGTAAAAATCCATAGCCAACTAGCATACTGTGCCCACGTTGAAGAAGAAGCAGACGGAAGAACATGGTTCCACGACATCAGGTAATACTTGTCAAAGGGAGAGTACCCGGAGCTTGCAAATCACACTCAGAAACGCACGCTCCGGAGATTTTCCAACAATTTCTTTCTCAACGGAGGAAACCTATACAGGAGAAATCCCGACTTGGGATTATTGAGATGTGTCGATGCAAAGGAAGCTTCCAGACTACTTGAAGAGATACATGCTGGGACCTGCCACCCGCATATGAATGGTTTTGTCTTGGCAAAGAAAATACTCAAAGCGGGTTACTTCTGGATGACCATGGAAACGGACTGCATCCAGTATGCCCGGAAATGCTATCGATGTCAGGTACATGCAGATCTGATAAAGGTACCCCCACACGAGCTCAATGCAACAAGCTTTCCTTAGCCATTTGCTGCCTGGGGAATAGACGTCATTGGACCGATAGAGCCTACCGCCTCAAATGGACACAGATTCATCTTAGTAGCTATTGATTATTTCACCAAATGGGTCGAAGTGGCATCCTATAAAGAAGTTACTAAGAAAGTCATGGCAGACTTTGTCCGAAATCGTATCATTTGTCGGTTCGGGATTCCAGAGTCAATCATCACCGACAATGGCTCCAATCTCAACAGTGATATGATGAAACCCATGTGCGAGACTTTCAAAATCAAGCACCAGAATTCCACAACCTATAGACCACAGATGAATAGCGATGTGGAAGCCGCCAACAAGAACATCAACAAGATAGTGAGAAAGATGATAGAAAAGCAAAAACAGTGGCATGAAAAATTATCATTCGCCTTACTAGGATATCGCACCACAATCCGCACATCAACCGACGCTCCTTATTTACTGGTTTATGGTACGGAAGTTGTTATTCCTGTCGAAGTGGAGATCCCTTCCTTATGAATCATACAAGAAGTTGAGGTCAGTGATGCAGAATGGATAAAAGGTCGGTACGAGAAGTTGGCCCTCATAGATGGGAAAAGAATAAATTCAATATGTCACGGACAACTTTATAAGAGCAGAATTACCATAGCATTCAACAAAAGATTCAAGCCAAGACAGTTCACGTCGGGGCAGTTGGTGTTAAAAAAGATATTTCCACATCAAGATGAAGCCAAAGGGAAATTCTCTCCCAACTGGCAAGGTCCATACATGGTTCACCGAGTATTGACAGGAGGAACTCTTATATTTGCAGAAATGGACAGAGAAGTCTGGCCAAAGCCAATCATTCAGATGCAGTCAAACGCTATTATGTATATCTTTATGATGTAAACTGAACTACGCCCGACCTGATTCCCGTTTAAGAGGGGATACATAGACAGCCATCTGGGTTCGGTCATAATTCAATAAAAATCTCATTTCCCCCCGCAATTGGAATCTGGGCAGAATTTTGAGAAGGACCCTCAAAATTCCGAAGCAAGTTCAGCCGATCACATCATGTACAAAGGTCAGAATCATCAACCATCTAACTAGGGCAGAATTTTGAGGAGGACCCTCAAAATTCCGTAGCATGAGTGGTTGCAATGTCTTGAACCATGTCATGGTCGTCGGTTTATCTAAATTTCTCAAAATATATTTTTACTATGTCTTTATAAAATCATGCACATTTTCAAAATATAGCTCTGTTTAGAAAACGCTACCCCGATGACATAAACATGATCATCAGACCAAGCAGAACGAAGCAAGCAAAGCCAGCGGGGATACGAACCAACCTTCCCTATCTATAGAAGTCACGATTTTTCTTTGGATGCAGGAATAAAGAACAAACAGGTTTCAAAGTCACAAACTTCAACACAGTCGCAAATGCAAGGTTTACTATCAGCACAAAAGAACGAACATGCTCCATAGTCACAATTCTCATAACAATCACAATACCACAACCTATTACCAGCTAAGAAATCCTACTAGCATTCGCTATTTGTTCCTTTCCATAGGGCCAAGCCCTGCCTTCATCTTGCATGAGACTAAGATCTATCCCACATTTGCATGAGGTTAAGCTGTACCTCCATTTGCATAAGGCTAATCATTTGCTTCCGCTTGCACAAGTCTAATCTCTTCCTTCATTTGCATAAGGCTAATCTTTTGCCTTCCCTTGCATAAGGCTAATCTCTGCCTTCCTATCTGCATAAGGCTAATCTTCTGCCTTCCATTTGCATAAGGCTAATCCCCTACCTTCCTTTGCATAAGGCTAATCTCTGCCTTCTATTTTGCATAAGGCTAATCTTTGCCTTCCTATCTGCATAAGGCTAATCTTCTGCCTTCCATTTGCATAAGGCTAATCCCCTGCCTTCCACTTGCATAAGGATAATCTTCTGCCTTCCATTTGCATAAGGCTAATCCCCTGTCTTCCTATCTGCATGAGGCTAAGCTCCTCCTCCAATTTAATTTTTCACCGAGACTAAGCGTTGTCCCTCAAGCATTATCTACTTCGCTTCTCTTTCGTGATAAGCTTCGGCCTTCAATTCGCAATACTAATCTCTATCTTGTCAGCATTATATTATTGCATATCATGGGCTGAAATATCGCCAACCTGTCCAAAGGCGTCATAGTCTAACGGCATCATCCTCATAGCCGGAAGACACCATGTCATGGCCTGAGGATCTCTCTCAATTTGCATATCATTATTCAAAGGCATCATAGTTTGGAGGCACCATCTGCATGGCCCGAGAACATCATTTTATGGCCTACGAATCTCTCATCAAGCCATTCATGGCCCAGGACATCATGGTCTAAGGACGTCATCCCTAATCATCCAAAGACAACTTTTATAGTCCAACGGGAACCTGCATCATGTCTAAATTTTTGCACATTATACGCTTGTATTGCTTTTATTTGCAGGTAACTTGGCAAGCAACGACTATCCCAGTAGGAGCAATCCCTCTCCAGTTCTCCAAACCGTATCAAACCCGATATCCGAGCAAGCCGTTCATTCGCCCAACACTAGATGTTGCGTCCGTTCTTGTGATAACTTCATCGGTATACTTCGCCGATGAATCCGGAACTACATATGGCCTGATTCCTGTAGAATCAGGGATATGTAGGTAGCTCAAAAGCCGGAGCGCGGCCTAACCTCTCTAACTGTTTCGCTCGGTCAAAATTGGTCATCTATCTTGACCCGACAACTCTTTCATCCTTTTCGGGTAAAGATGGGCATCTATTGATACCCAATTTTTTCCAAAAATATTTTTTTACTTGCATACGTACCTTCAAAATCATGCATTAGCAACGATTGGTAATTTTCCTATATTTTGTCTAATTTATCTAGAATTTTATTTCCAATAAATAATTACAAAATCACATCACAAATAATTTCAAAAGTATTTTTTGATTAAATTTATTGTTTATGGCCCTATTTAAACCACATTATTTCATAATTAGCCAAAATGGAATCTTTTGGCTATAATTGTAATAACTTTGTAATTATAGCCCAAGAATGTAATTTTATACTATTTTTGACCGAAAATTAGTCATTTGTATTTTCAAAAATATTAAATAATTATTTAAAAATATTTTCTGTGCATAAAATTCATTTTTTATAATTATTAGCTATTTTACAAATCATTTTAATTAATTCAAATTGGGAATTTAACAAATAGCCACTTTCATTTTAATTCTAGCCTGAATTAAACCAGCCCCAAACCCAATTAAATTAGCCCAAATACCCTAGGCCCAATCCCCTATCCTACCCGACCCAATTCTCATTTAATCTGGACCGTTGATCATTTCTGATCAACGGACCAGATTCATTCTTACCTTAATTAACCCTAAAGACCTAAACTCCCTTCCCTCATTCTCTCTTTCACTCCGTCGTTACATCCCTCTCATCTCTCTCAACCTCTCTCAACCTCTCTCTGCTAAACCTTGCTCATACTCGCCGGCCGTTGGCTCACAGGTAACAATAGTGGTTCCACCACCATCCCTAGCCTCCATGGCTCCCTCACACGCCGAATTATTGATACCCTAAGGTCCTCAAGAGAACCAGAGGCGGTTCAACTCACACCCATGGCCTTTTCATGCCATTTTCAGGCCACCCTTGGCCGTCCGAGTAAGACCTTTCTATCTCCGGCTAAAACCTATGGTTTCTAAGCCTGATTCTCTCTACCTCTGGGTTATCTCTCTCTGAAACCCTAACTCATCTCTTGACTCTTCAGATCAACAATAGATCTAAGTATATTCTAAATTATTTTACTGTTTTCCTTAAAGATCTCTCCGACTTTTCAAAAATGCCTCTTCGTCTTCAAAGTTAGGGTTTCTTAACCCCTTTTCAAAATGAATTTTCCTTCTGATTTTCCATATTATTCTATGTTTTTTACTATGTTTAAACGGTTATTCATGTTTTTTCCCCTTTTATCTGATTTATTATGTTAAAACCCTAAGTCCACTGGTCTTAATCCTGGGTTCGGAGTCTGTCTCTGATGATTTGATTAGTATGTGTGCTTGTTTCTCATGAACACTCTGAGTTTCTGTGATTTACCCTATTATGTTCAGTAGGGTTTCTGACTCTTGCTTCTTCCGCTTATATTATGTTTATTCTATTAATTCCTCTAATCAGTTCTATCTTCTCTAATTGAATCCCTGATTCTATGTGAATCTTACTTTACTATGTTTCTGATTTTACTTCTTCTTGCCTATTATGTGTTTATTCCATTTGTTCATAGAAATTTTGTGTTAATTCTCCCCTTAATCAGTATTGTTCCTATTTGAATCCCCAATTTTCTGTGATTAACACCTTTTATTGATTTCCTGTGATGATATCTTTTACTGATTTCAACCTCTAAAATATTTTCTTGCCTTATTTTATGGGCGATTATGCCGTCAATCAATTTTTTTAAAGTATTTTCCTTAATTTGATTTTCTGAACCTAGCCTCTATTACATGTCTTATACTTCTATATGCTGAGATTGTTTCTTTATGTGTTATATTCCAGTCACATATGATATCTTTCCTTATTTATTACATGTCTATTACTGTTTGAAGTTAACTCCTTAATTAAAGGGAGTACTTACATTGATTTATGCTGATTGATTCTGATTCCTCAATCACTGCATGACTTTGATTTTTACCTTATTCTCTACCTAGTTTGAAACTATATATATATATTGCTCTTTCATTAACTCAGAACACACAAGAACATTGGTTCAAAAAGCTCTCTCTCTCTCTCTCTCTCTCTCTCTCTCTCTCTCTCTCTCTCTCTCTCTCTCTCTCTCTCTCTCTCTCTCTCTCTCTCTCTCTCTCTCTCTCTCTCTCTCTCTCTCTCTCTCTCTCTCTCTCTCTCTCTCTCTCTCTCTCTCTCTCTCTCTCTCTCTCTCTCTCTCTCTCTCTCTCTCTCTCTCTCTCTCTCTCTCTCTCTCTCTCTCTCTCTCTCTCTCTCTCTCTCTCTCTCTCTCTCTCTCTCTCTCTCTCTCTCTCTCTCTCTCTCTCTCTCTCTCTCTCTCTCTCTCTCTCTCTCTCTCTCTCTCTCTCTCTCTCTCTCTCTCTCTCTCTCTCTCTCTCTCTCTCTCTCTCTCTCTCTCTCTCTCTCTCTCTCTCTCTCTCTCTCTCTCTCTCTCTCTCTCTCTCTCTCTCTCTCTCTCTCTCTCTCTCTCTCTCTCTCTCTCTCTCTCTCTCTCTCTCTCTCTCTCTCTCTCTCTCTCTCTCTCTCTCTCTCTCTCTCTCTCTCTCTCTCTCTCTCTCTCTCTCTCTCTCTCTCTCTCTCTCTCTCTCTCTCTCTCTCTCTCTCTCTCTCTCTCTCTCTCTCTCTCTCTCTCTCTCTCTCTCTCTCTCTCTCTCTCTCTCTCTCTCTCTCTCTCTCTCTCTCTCTCTCTCTCTCTCTCTCTCTCTCTCTCTCTCTCTCTCTCTCTCTCTCTCTCTCTCTCTCTCTCTCTCTCTCTCTCTCTCTCTCTCTCTCTCTCTCTCTCTCTCTCTCTCTCTCTCTCTCTCTCTCTCTCTCTCTCTCTCTCTCTCTCTCTCTCTCTCTCTCTCTCTCTCACACACACACACACACACAAACACACCCAAAACTTTCTGCTCTCTTTTATGTGTTACTTACTATTATTCTGAGTTAGCCGGCTGCAAGCCAAGGCTAACTATTGTGCTCTCCTGTCCCTTCACTTTTGTGTTTACTGTCTTCTTTATCAGTATGTTCTGATTTCAATTCAAGTCCCAAACCAATATGCTTCTTTTACTGCTTCAGTTTATCATGTTTCTAATATGTTTCTATATGTGGTTTTGTTATTCAACCTGCAACTAATATGTCTACTTTACTGATTTATCAACATGCTTCTGAATATGTCCAACCCCTTAGGATCAGCCTGCTTATGAACCCCCTTTGTAGTATACATTAATCTGACTCTGCCTTACTTATGTTTTCCCTTATTTCTATCATGAACCTTTTTGTGCAAAGCAGTTGGCTATCCTAAGTTGTCTGATCCTGTGTTGGTTCTGAGATTCATAATATGTTGATTCCCTAAACCCCTATAAGAATTTTCATGCTCCTGTAACTATGTGTGTATTACCTGTGTGTAGGTTTGTTCTTCCTGTTTTGGTTCTGTGTTCGTTAAGTATTGCTGAGTTTGGTTTAGGCTCTATGTTTGATCTGATGTTGTTTAATTATATAACTCTCTCTTTTCAAAAGTTGGTTGTTTCAAGCAAGTCTTTTTTAACATTGTTTTCTTACTAAAACCTTTTCAAAACTACATCAAGCACTCTCACTCTGCTCTTAGGTCTTTAAGTTCTGCCCCTCTAATGTGTGACTGCTTAGGGATCCCTATGAGATCCCTCTGAACAATGCATTAGAGCTGGCTCTTCCACACTGCATTTACTCAATTATGGTTGTGAAATCTAGGTGTGAGCACTTCCCGGGATCCCTTGAGGTCCTTAGGGAACTCTAACACACCCGAATATGAGAAAGGCTATGAAACGTTTGGGCATTTGAGGTTCTGAGAATCTGGGCCTGTCTTCAGGCTCCCTATAGTGTAACTTCTTATTTTTCTATTTATGTAATTCATTCACATTGGTTTGTAATAATTGTTGTAAACGAATATTGGGGATTGATAGTGAAAAGGGGAGGGTAGCTATGTTTGTTATCAACATCAATGGGTAGAAATCATGCCTTAGGTTTACATTCCCCATGTGCGCAGTAGAATTCATGTTTAGGACCAACACATGCAAATCATATCATACATTAGATATCATGCTCTTAAGTTTCATGTATACTATTTCAGCATCAAATTATTTTATCACTTAGAAATCATGTTTCAGGGCTAAATAATAGCACTAACACGAACTGTTGTTCCTACACATTTTTGAAATCATGCTTAACAATGCTGTAATCTTTTTGTGCATCCTGCTCTGCATATCCTGAGATCATGATGTGCTTTAGAAATCCTGCTTTAGGAACTCTGCATATAAATCATTCTACATTTTATATGCGCATTAGATACCATGTTTTAGGACATAGCTAAGCTACTGATGCATGAAAAGGGACATAAGACAGTCTCACATATGATCCTATAGGATAAACAACCTAGGACCCCCTATTCCTTACATATGTGTGTTTAGATCATAACTCTTTCAAAACCTTATATGTGTGCCTAGACTCTAAATCTCTTAATATTTAGCACATATGTGCTCAAAAAATCTTTATTTGTTTACCTATGTGCTTTTATTGCTTATGTGCTACATGTTTTAAAATTCACAAAGTTTGTTTGGTCGGGAACCACAGTTGTGGACTTAGAGGGGTGCCTAACATCTTCCCCTTGAAGTAATTCCAAGCCCTTACACTATCTCTGGTTATCCAATATGTGTTTGTAAATGATCCTTAGTAAATTCCCTAACGCACCTTAATTCATTAGGTGACGACTCTTCAATTCCTTACCCCTTTCTCAAAAGGAAACAAGTTGTCCCAATAATGTCAAAAACCCTGACCGATCCGAAAGGGGAGGAAAAAGGGGGCGCGACACTCATGAGTAAGAGTGGTTTCAATAAACATGTCGAGCCCACAGAAGCACCACGACTATCAAAATACAACTTCAGCATCGATGCATCAGTTATTGTATCGGCCATTAGGCGGATCAAAGATACCAGATGGCCTCAACCCTTACAGATCTATTCTGTCCAGAAGAATCCTAATCAAATATGAAAGTACCATGGTACTCATGGTCATATAACGAAGGACTGCAAACAACTAAGGGAGGAGGTAGCTGATAACCTGGGATTTTAGCCTATTATTTGCTCTCTTTTGCTTAGGTTTTGGGTCAAAATGCGTAAAGGTATTCTCGAAAACTAACTTAATGTGCTTGCTTGCAGGGTTTGGTCAAAATGAGGCAAAGAGGCCATAATCAACTCAAGAAGGAGTCAAACTTGCACAAATCAAGGCTGGAAACTGAGCACTGAGAGCGGTAGAAATACGCTGCCGCGTAAGGACCACCGCTGAGGCGGCCACGAATATGCGATCCGCGAAAGTGAGATTCAGAGAGGTTGTTTTGGAGCACAAGATTTACCACTGACTGTGACGGAAAAGCGCGGCCGCATAATATCTGGCGCGGCCGCGATGGTATTTTCACTGAGGGCGTACTTCAAGGTTCATAGGCCCTGCAAGTTAGGCTTAACTAAAGAATGCGGCCCGCGGCCAAATTACGCGGCCGCGAAATAAGCTCACGCGGATGCGGTGGATTTTACGTTGTTCGCGAAACAAGTCCCAACCCAGGTTCAAATACGAAGAAACGCGGGCCGCGTTCATTATTACACGGCCGCGAAAGCTCAAGTGCGGACGCGGTCAGAATTACGCGTTCGCGAGTCCTCTGCATGGGCATTTTTGTTCGAAAATTTCAGCTGTGTATAAATGGACTTTTTTGATATTTTTAGGTTAAGTTTTGTTTGAGAGAGCACGTGAACGGCTGAGTTTTACCCTTTTGAGTAATTTTAGAGTAGATTTATCTTCAATGTCTAGATTTTCATTTTGTATTTGAATATTATGGCTTATATTTCATCTTTACTTTTGATTTATGCTATTACCATGAGTAGCTAGACCAATAGCTAGGGTTGTGACCCAACCCTAGTGTGAGTATTTAATGATTGTTGAATTTTAGGTCTTAATTGTTTACGGGTTAGTGATATTCAGCCTAATTCATGCTTTAATTGTAGAATTAGTGATTGCAGACACTGATTCATGCCTTTGTGACTTAGGCTCTTCTTGAGAAAGAGGGACTAAGTCTAGGAAAATTAGGCTAACAAGGAATTTGACTGAATTCAAGAGATTAATAGCCCCAATTAAAGGGTTAAACCTAGAGATAGCAATATTCGACTTGATCCAATTTCACTTGCACTGCATTAGCACCCATTTGGGCTTGAGAAAGCCATATCGGGCAAAGTCACTCAAACTACCAAGAGGTATAGAGTGAGAACTTATGTGTGATAGTTATATCACGACCCCAATCATAACAAGCTTGTCCTAAATTCTTGATACCCATTAGATACTCGCCTAGATGGAAGTCACTTCCCTAGTGCCTTTTAATCCTTGAAAACTTTCACAAAAATATTGTACTTAGATTAATCTTAGCACTCAATAGTATTAAATCTAGAATAGAATCAATCACAACAATGTTTAGAAGTGTAATTAGAAACAACACTCACCTCTATATTAGTTATATACCCAACTCCAAACCAAATTAACTCTCTGTGGAAATCGATCTCGACCTCATCGGGTAAAACTACATCGACCACTCATCGCTGCTATATAGTGGTGTAGGGCTGGAACTGATCAGTAGCCCGTTTTTTCAACGAGGGTCACCTTCGAGAATTCCTAAGCAACCGAGCTAAGAACCACTTCAGAGACAGGGACGCAAATAGTAAAAACGAACAGGAAGAACCACAACACGTGATTCACATGATCGTCAGTAGGGTCGATATTCCATAAGGACCCATATTCAAGCGCACCAAGGTGTCGATCACCAGGGAAAAATGAACTCGAGGCTATGTGCCGGAAGGAACCTTGTCTTTCAATGACGAGGATACATAGTGGATCTCACAAGTATCATCATCGACCCAATCGGAGGAGCAGGGGGCAGACGAAGATGATGACCACTAGATTCCCCGATCTTTCATAATTCCTGATGACTCCTATGCCACAAAATCAACGGTCGAAGAGCTGGAACAGGTCATATTGATCGAGTACTTGCCCGAACGAAAGGTATACCTGGGCACGTGGTTAACTCCCGAGCTCAGGAAAAAACTCATTGAATTTCTTTTAGATAACATGGATTACTTTCCTTGGTCCCACCTCGATATGATAGGGATCCCACCAGACATCACTATCCATCGATTGAGCTTGGAACCGAAGTTTCATCTAGTAATGCAAAAAAGAAGGCTCCAATCCGAGGTTAAGCATGCATTCATCAAGGATGAGGTAACCAAACTTATCAAAATAGGGTCCATTCGGGAAGTAAAATATCTCGATTGGTTAGCAAACATAGTGGTATCCTCTAATATGGGAAATAAACTTAGAATGTGCGTAGATTATAAAGACTTGAACAAAGCATGCCCTAAGATTCTTTTCCTTTGCCGAATATCGATCGTGTGATTGATGCCATGGCCGACTATGAGATTCTCAGTTTTCTCAACGCCTACTCCAGGTATAGTCAAATACAGATAGAACTTGGAGGACCAGGAAAAGACTTCGTTCATCACTAAATACGACACCTATTGTTGTAATTAAATGTCGTTCGAACTAAAAAATTCTTGTGCAACTTATCAACGCCTAGTGAATCGAATGTTCGAAGAACAAATAGGAAAATTAATAGAAATTTATATTGATGACATGTTAGTTAAGTCCTTGCGAGCAGAGAACCATTTGAAACATTTGCAGGATGCCTTTGGCATACAAAGAAAGTACAACATGAAGCTCAATTCGGAGAGGTGTGCGTTCGGGGTTGGCTCAGGAAAATTCCTCGCTTCATGGTATCAAATCGGGGGATCGAGATCAACCCAAATAAAATCAAATCCATCGAGGATATCATGGTCGTAGATAATGTCAAGGTCGTACAAAGGTTAACGGGGCACATTGCTTCCCTAGGGAGATTTATCTCGAGGTCCTCAGATAGAGTCACCGGTTCATCTCACTCCTTAAGAAGAAGAGTAATTTTTCTTGGACCCCGGAATTCTAACAAGCCTTAGAAGAACTAAAAAGATACATGTCAAGTCCGGTACTACTTCACACTCCAAAAGAAGACGAGCAACTCTACTTATACTTAGAAGTCTCAAAAATTGCGGTAAGTGGGGTCCTGGTTCGAGAAGAGAAGGTACGCAATTCCCTGTTTACTATGTTTTCCAGACCTTAGGTGAGGCCGAGACTAGATAACCAAACTTAGAAAAATAGCGCTTTCCATAATAAGCGCCTCTATGAATATATTTCCAATGTCACCCAATTTGTGTAGTAACTACCTATCCCCTTCGCAGTATTTTGCACAAATACGAACTCTCACGTTGATTGGCCAAATGGGCCATCGATATAAGTGGGTATGATATCGAGTATCAACCTCGAACGTCCATCAAGTCTCAAATCATGGCAGATTTTATGGCCGACTTCACGCTAGCCCTCGTACCCGAGGTCGAGAAGGAACTATTATTAAAATCGGGTACATCGTCAAGGGTGTGGACCCTCTTCACAGACGGCGCTTCGAACGTGAAAGGGTCTGGGCTGGGCATCATTTTGAAGTCACCCATGGGTAATATAATTAGACAATCTACCAGAACTTCGAAATTAACCAACAATGAGGCAGAGTATGAGACCATGATTGCAGGTCTCGAGCTGGCTAAAAGTTTGGGAGCAGAGATCATCAAGGTCAAATGTGATTCCCTACTTGTGGTAAACCAAATCAATAGGACTTTCGAAGTCCGAGAAAAACGAATGCAGAGGTACTTGGACAAGATACAACTGACTCTACATCGATTTAAAGAGTGGACCTTACAACATGTACCTCAGGAACAGAACAATGAGGTTGATGGCCTTAAAAACTTGGGGTCCTCGGTCGAAGATGAAGAACTTAGCTCGGGGACTGTCGTACAGCTCTCGAGATCAGTGATCGAAGAAGGCCATGTGATCACGCTCAACTATGTCTTATAGAAAGACTAAACGGGCGCTGCAAATATAATCTGG
>MDKJ01360442.1:0-33925 GCA_005239525.1 Nicotiana knightiana
ACACTTACGAAGTTGAGAGAGAGAGACTGCGAAGTAGAATGCAGTATTCAGAAATGGGAATTTATTTTTTTTCAGTGTCTGGAAATTAAGCCATGCCTGTTCAGGAAAATAAAGTGTCTGTTCAGGAAGGAAAACAAGCAAAGGCAGCGTTTTTGGATTTCAGTTAATTCCGTTAATGATTTAATTTAATTATTAAATAATTAATTAAATAAACTTTGTCCAAAAATAATCTTATCGATCGTTTATCCAAATCCGAATCCGAAGCCGAAGCCGAAGCCGAAGCCGAAGCCGAAGCCGAAGCCGAAGTCGAAGCCGAAGCCGAAGCCGAAGCCGAGCCGAGCGAGCGACGACGGCGGCGCGAGGATACATCCTCTTCAACTCCTTTTAAGAGCTCTAAGAAGTGATCCTATATTTATACACACAAGTGTAGTTGTCTTTCACCAATGTGGTACAAAGTTTATGACAAAAGCTCACTTGATTCAAATTTTCATTTCCCTCCATTTTATTTCCCACCATTTCCCAATTCACACTCCTAAACTTTTAAGCCCAATGCTTAAAGTCTTTAAGCCCAATGCTTAAAGTCCAACAAAAAATTACACGTTTAATTAATTATTGTAACCAAAAAAAGTAACAGATAAGGCGTCATAGATATAATGCAACATTTGAGAGGGTTTTAAACTTGATCAAAAGAGTAATTGATGTTGAGCTAATTCAATCATCAATAATGGCAACCACCAAAGAAGAGCTCCGAAACAATTTGGAGTGTATCTGACTTTTCATGTGTTATTTATATAAACAGCAAACTGTAATACATAAATAAGCAAATTAAATGCATCTCGTACAAGTATTCATTTAACAATTGACACACATTCTACTATTGAGTAATTTTGGATCTTTAGGATTGATGATAGATCTCTACGTTATATGATACCTAAGAACAAAGGAATAAAATAAAAAACATTAAATACTACTTGAGATATATGGTCAAAAATCTTTGGTGTATAGAAGTTCTGCCATTCCATCACTATTTCTTCTTTAAACAGTACTTAGGCATATCGTCAAACATCTTTGTTGCATCAAAGTTCTTCCCTATTTCATCACTATTTCCTCTTTTTTATTGTAATTTCTGTGTACTTCCAAGAAGAATTCAAACAATCAACTACATGCATATACAAAATCACTAAGAAACATGAAGATAAAGTAAATGCTATATATAAATCAAATATCCAAACTTGCACACGATGTATTAAAAGCAAAAATACAAAGAGAATGCCAAAGGCAGTATGACGATTGTAGATCAATATTAAAAAGATAGAATCAAAATTTTACATGCCCATCAAGAAATAACAGATAAAAACTAAGAACCAAAAAATAAAAAATTTGAAATGAAACCAAAATTCAAGGCCAAAAGAAAGAGCAAACAAAACAAATGCATAAGACGGGTAAGAGAAAGAGAGAGAAAAATAGTTGTTCAGCGGGAGACTTACTGTCTCTGTTGCCCATTTTCTTCAGGTGCATGCACAAATTCGGTTACAAGAAGAGCCAAAACCACAAGAATTTATAGAATAGTTATAAAAAAATCTGGTAACTTTTTCAGAAGTCGATAGTAAAACGACGAACATCATGGAAGATGAATTGGCAGAGCTAAATCTCTAAAAATAACATGGAACTGCGCCTCTCTTAGATCTATGAACGTCGAACATCTTAGAGAATCCAGTCTTTTGAAGCGTTGCTGGAAAAATTTGTGCAAAATAAGATAAAAATCAAAGGCAATAGAAATTTCTAGACTGCACTGGGAAGAAATTGAAGAAAAACTGGAGGAATCATGTAAAATTGCACGGTAAAATTGCACTACACATATTTACACAATGTAGTACGTGTGTTGACTTAATTACAAAGTTACCCCTGAATAAACTTATAATTACCAATGTATCCATGTTCGTTCCCGGTTCGTATGCCGTTTCTTTGAGAAAAAGTAGGAGCATATTTTTTCGTTGAGCAAAAATAATAATTTTGCCTTGATCATCTTCTCATTTCTATATAATAGAAATATCTCGTATTGAAATTATTTAACTAATATGCCAATCAACCGAAATAATGTATCATTTGCACAAATTAAACACTTTTATAGCATTGCATTTAAAAGTTGACCCCCTCTTTCAGAATTAGATAAATTGTCCTAAGTTTAACGTCAAAATTAAAATTCAACTTCGAAAAGTGGCTCACATTTAAGTACAATGCCAGAAAAAGTTACCCACTTGGTTAGTAGTGAAAAGTTTTGGTTACTTTAATTCCTGGGGCCTACCGTAACGTCGGTGACCGAACGTTAATTAATAAAATAAAATATAATCAGCCCATAAATCATAACGTGTGTCGCGTGCGTTTCAAAAATTTAACGTGCATTTTCTTTCCCTCTTACGCAGCCCAGGAGTCAGTTAATTTGGACACTATTCGTTTAACCCGGAGCGTCCTATGCGCTAAAGCTTGTCCGAAATATCTATATCTAAATTTGAAAAGACGACAAAGGACACAATCCCAAGGCATTGAATTGACACTGAAGTAGTTCCCTCGAGGGCACATTTGTCCTTTCCTCAAAATATTAATTTATCCTGATCAATGGCGTTGGTATATATTATGGTAAGAGAGAAGGTGAAGCAGATTCAGATGGGCACATTTTGTTGAACGCTAACTTTGAGCTGGGTTTTGGTGTGGTTTTTTAGAGAGATGGGTTTTGTGAGTACTATATTAGGCTTCTGTGGATTTGGAGTTGGGATTTCATTTGGCTTGGTGATCGGATACTATCTGTTCATCTACTTCCAACCTTGTGATGTTAAGGTGTTTCACTCTTTGCTTTTGTGTCTTCGTTTCTGCGTTTCTCTTGCTATCATACTATAATTGTGGGTTTAAGTTGTACTTGGATTGAGAATTTCTCTATTTTACTGTGTTGTGTGTGTCTTCCTTTGCTATTTATGTGTATTGGGTATTTCATTTAGGCAATGTCTCTGATAAGTTGAAAATTAGTATGACTATAAGAATAGCTGCACGGCAATTTGTTGTTGTTGTTGGTAATTGGGTTAATCTAACTGGCTAAGTCAACCACAAGTTGACCTAGTATACTGGAGCTGCACATTTGCCGTATCTAACAAATAGATGGAAAATGTTACAAAGAAAAAATAAACTCTTGTTTTCATTTGTTGTAAGTCTATCTCTATAAGCTAGAGTCATACTTAGTAGAAGTAAGATGAAACGGAGGAGAAACTCAAGGCTGGTGCTTATATACAATCCTAAAAACGTACTAAACATCCCACTAGAAAGCTGCCAATAAAGGGCAAAGGTATTTTACCTAGTCAAGCATCACCTGTTTGATAAATACTAGGACTCATGGAGAATACTACCAATTCAAGGTGAAATGACTCAAACTCATGGCCATCTAGGCCTCTAAAACTTGCTACCATCTCACTAGTAATACTAATATTATTCTATATAATTTCCACAAACTTGCAGAATTTAATTTTATTAAAACTGGCTGAAATTTTAATGTGATGCTTAAAAATTTAATAACGATTTGACATTTTTTCGTGTCACTACTAAGATATAAAGAATATAAAAAGAAGTCAAATTTACATTTTAAAATGTGTGTGTAGTCAAATAGTGTCAAATAAAACGACATTGAGGGAGTAATTGTTTTATGTGGCCATGTCAAAATGCTGTTTAATTATTGTTTTGAAGGCACAACTACCAGATAAATTGTACCTTGATTCAGTACCAGCTTGGTGCTGAGCTTATATTACTAATAAACCTTTACTTATCAACAACAAAAAAAGTCATAACTTAACTACCAATCCGGGAAAAAAGGTCATAACTTACTTGGTTGCATCCATGTCATTTAAACAGTTTCACTTATTCTTCAGGGTGTTTCATTTTTCCCTCATATGTTTGCAACGATACATTTTTTTAATCGTACCCAATCAGTGGTTTATTCCTTTTGGCTGAACAACTAATGCATTTCCTGTAAACTATCAGGACCCTGTTATTCGTCCATTGGTTGAGCGAGATACTAAAAGCTTGCAGCAGATACTGTCTGAAATTCCTCTTTGGATTAAATGCCCGGACTATGACCGTGTATGTATATTGAGAAGCTTAAACTGCATTTAAAGTAGCTTATCAGTGAATATATTTTTATTTGCTTTATATTTTCTAAACTTAAGGTGGACTGGCTCAACAAGTTTCTCGAGTATATGTGGCCTTACCTGGACAAGGTACTCTCATGTCTGAACATCATTCTGGACTATCTCCTTTAGTTAAAGGAAATGAACTAACTAGTGCTCAACTATTTGTAAACAGGCAATTTGCAGAACTGCAAAAGATATTGCGGCACCAATTATTGCTGAGCAAATACCAAAATATAAAATTGATTCTGTTGAATTTGAAACACTAACTTTGGGGTCCTTACCTCCTACTTTCCAGGGTTAGTCGTTTTCTATTGGAACCGATAAATTTTATTTGCTCCTATTTTCTCTTACATGTTGAGATTTGTAGAAAAATAATGCGTAGCATAAGATATGAAGCATGCTATTTGTTTTGTTTTGCCTAAATGACATGGTATTTGTTTTTGGAAATAATTTGATTAACTGATTGTGCTCTCTCTATTCGAGACTGTGCGTGTCACTTTGTTGCTGATGCATTTATTTTCTGAAAAGCATGCTCATATCTAACTTTTAAGTGGTTAAGCAGTTGATCTAGCTTTTAAGTAGTTAAGCAGTTGAGCTAGCAGTTACTGTCATTCTTTCACTCTGAATTACTTTCTGTAAGACGTGGATAAAATTGATGATCACTGGGAAGTCCCATAGAATTTTGACTAACGTAGCGTATACCTTTAATAGACGGGTAACAAACTCACTATCGAAGGCCTTGTGCAGCTTTGAGGTGAGAGGAGAAAAGTTAGAGGAGTTTGAACTTTAAAGGATCAGCTTCTTGTTAGTTAGCTGTCCTTTGATTGAGAATTTTGAAAACAATTGTTTAATCTCCCCCCTGAATATGATTATTTTCTCTGTAGTGTCCACAAATTTTTACTTATGGCAAAAAAATTATATTGCAAAATTATTTATCTCATGCACCTTAAATTTCCATGATCTTCTCATTTTAATGAAGTTCAATTAACCTGGTAGTGTATGCTTCTATGCCATAAGTTTCTGGGAGGTGTAATTTCATGCTTTTTCTAAAGAAATGATATTCTACACAGACAATTATATCAAGTAGGACTCCTGTAGTCTTGTAATTGATGTTGGTCACGCTCTAAGATATGTTTTTACTGAGTTGGATTCAGTTATCAACTAGCCTGGTAGTTCTCTTTGGTCAAATGTCTCTTATTCATCTTTATAATAATGGTTTAAAACTATATTCTGTGTTTGATTTTCTCTTAAATTCATCATAAGTTTTTCCTATGCTTCTATTTGGCAGGGATGAAGGTCTATGTTACTGACGAAAAAGAATTGATCATGGAACCATCATTAAAGTGGGCAGGAAATCCTAATGTCACTGTTGCGGTCAAAGCATTTGGATTAAAGGCAACTGTTCAGGTTTTGCTTTACGTATTTTACATTTGACAAGATTTTGACAAAAGAATGCCAACAATAGCCAAAATTAATTGCTTGAGTGGATGTTTCAGGTTGTGGACTTGCAGGTTTTTGCAGCTCCACGTATTACTTTGAAGCCTCTGGTTCCAAGCTTTCCATGTTTTGCCAAAATCCTGGTGTCCCTCATGGAAAAGGTAGGTTATGCATCTGGCACATGTTTTAAGAGTAGGTTTATATGTTTGGAGCGAAAGAAAAAAGAACAAGCAAAAATTTTCAAAGCCAAACTGTTGTGTCTTGTTTCCTTATGTAATCCTGTGGTTATATGGTTGACATGTTTCCTCTCTTTGATTAATCAAGAATGTATTTGATGGTTATTTAGCTGGTATAAGATAATTTATGGATATGGGTCATTCATAGATAATTTTGTGGGTTGGGGGGTTGTCTAGTGATAAGGCAGGGGTTTGAGTGTGACCATGAATGAAACTACCCCATGCTCTTTTTTCTTCCTTTTGTTAAAAAAAAAAATTCCTCTCATACACCAAAAATATTGGGGAAAAAAATGAATCTATTTATGTTTCATTCTTCCATCTCACTACTTTTGATCAGTGTCCTAAATCTTTGTTCTCCAAGCTGTTTTTTTACTCCCAACAACAACAACTCAGTATAATTCCACAGGTGGGGTCTGAGAAAGGTAGTGTGTACGCAAACCTTACCCCTGCTCTGGGGTAGAGAGACTGTTTCCGATAGACCCTCGGCACAAGAAGATGAAATGCGACAATAGAATAGTGACAACAACCGTGTTTTTTCACTTCCAATCTCTTATAAACTCCACCTCGACATTGCTTATCCACTAACCTTGGTAGCACCCATGAAATACTAAACAAGGAGAATACCAGTGTGCATAACATAGATGTAAAGCTGCAGTGCAGCATGAGGCACTTGTCTTATCCATGCTCCTTTCACAAGAAACTCCAACTCACAATGTTTTGCCCTCATCTATGGACTATCTGCCGTAAATATTGCACCCCGTATTGCATAAGAAGTGGAAAAAGCGACTTTTGTAGTGCATTGGTACTTTATAAATTTTGCCAAACTTACCTACAACAACAACATACCCAGTATTATCCCACACCGTGGGGTCTGGGGAGGGTAGTGTGTACGCAGGCCTTACCCCTACCTTTTGAGGATAGAGAGGTTGTTTCTAATAGACCTTCGACTCAGAAAAGCATAAGCACCACATTAATGAAAATATAGACAAGAAGGGACAGTACCAAAAAACAATATAAAAGTATTATAAAAACAACAAGATAGTAAGGTGATCCACAATGAAAGAAAACAACGGTTAGTCATAAAAACCTACTACCAACAGAAAGCGAGACTACGTGCCAATGCGAGTGTTATGAACACTCTAGACTACCTACTCTACTACCCTAATCCTCGACCTCCATACTTTCCTATCAAGGGTCATGTCCTCGGTCAGCTGAAACTGTGCCATGTCTTGCCTAATCACCTCTCCCCACCTCTTCTTTGGCCTACCTCTACCTCTCCATGGACCCTCCAATGTCAATCTCTCACACCTCCTCACCTCCTCACCTCCTCACCTGGGCGTCTATGCTCCTCCTCACATGACCAAACCCCCTAAGTCGCGCTTCCCGCATCTTGTCCTTAATAAGGGCCACAGTCGCGAATAACCTCATTTCTGATCCTATCTAACTAACCTGGTGTGCCTGCACATCCATCTCAACATCCTCATCTCTGCTACCTATCTCCACAAAACCTCCCTCGGAACTTTATCGTACACCTTCTCTAAGTCGATGAACACGATATGCAAGTCCTTCTTTCTCTCCCTATACTGCTCCATCAATCTCCTAACAAGGTGGATGGCTTCTGTAGTCGAACACCCCGGCATAAACCCAAACTGGTTCTCGGAAATAGACACACTCCTCCCTCTGTCTTTTCTTTTGGACAGACAACTAGCTCTTTTCCCTTCCTATTAACTCCAATTAAACTGATTTACCATGACTGACTTCGCCCTTGTCCTCCTTTATATCATCTCGACCATGCCATCTTCTACTATTGAGATATTTGCTGAGAAATTCCTCAACATCATCTCACTCCAAGTCCAATCCTGTGTGGCCCTTCTGAAGTCCACTATCCACATGATCCCTCTGTCATCCCTCGTATAGTTTAACCTCTGTAAAGTTATCACACTATGGTTGACATCTTCCCTTGATATTACAGATTTCTGAACTCATTTCAATTTATTAGGGCGGATTTTCATTTGTTGACGTACGTCTTAGTAGATTCTTATTTTTTGTGAAAGGTAACAACAGTATACTAATGTCAGCACAAACGCTGTGCTTATGCCATATTTACAGGTCAAAAAGCAACCATATGACCTTGTTCTATCCTTTACAATGATTCTGTGATGTCTAGGTTCTGCATCTTCTAAAATAGCTTTCTTTACACCACAAATGAAACAAAAACATAGTCTTAGTAGATTCTTATTGGTGCAGCCACATGTTGACTTTGGATTGAAGCTTTTGGGTGCTGATCTTATGTCCGTTCCTGGCTTGTACAGGTTTGTCCAGGTACTATAGTTTCTGATGTCCATTGTCTTCTATTTCTTTTTGGAACAGTTTATGCTTTTTGCCTTCTCATTTGCTCTATTTTGGAAAACAGCCTGTATCCTTGCTGTATTTTACTGAAGACTGTAAGCATGTTTGTTGCTTAGCTTCTAAGGTTAAGAATCCTAGGAATTTCTTACAAAATTTTTGAGTATAGAGATTTGAGTTTAATGACACAAAGCAGCTGCTATAAGTGCATGTGCAGGGGATAACATTTTTGTTGTAGTCATGATCAAACGATTTAATGTTAATATTGGGAAACTCTCTTTATAACATTTTTGTTGTAGTCATGATCAAACGATTTAATGTTAATACTGGGAAGCTCTCTTTACAGGAGACCATTAAAGATCAGGTTGCTAACATGTATCTGTGGCCTAAAACTCTAGAAGTGCAGATTTTGGATCCATCCAAGTATATCTTCTTTACTTTTTGATTTTGCTATCATATTCTTTGTCTCAGGTTTTGCAATCTCTTTCAATTAATTGTGTCATTTTATTTCACTTTGCGAACATGTAGAGCAATGAAAAAACCTGTAGGGATCCTGCATGTGAAGATTCTGAGGGCAATGAAGCTGAGAAAGAAAGATTTAATGGGTGGATCTGATCCTTACGTAAAAGTTAAGCTCACTGAGTCAAAACTTCCTTCAAAGAAAACCACTGTGAAGCATAAGAATTTGAATCCAGAGTGGGATGAGGAATTTAATATGGTTGTCAAAGATCCAGAAACACAAGCATTGGAGCTCTCTGTTTATGATTGGGAGAAGGTAACTTTTCTAGTTTCTTGATACACATTCATTATTGTTTTCCTTCTTTGTGCTATCTCAAGCTTCAGTCCCTTGTTTATTCAGATTGGCAAACATGATAAGATGGGTATGAACGTTATTCCACTGAAAGATTTGACCCCTGATGAATCAAAAACTATGACTCTGGATCTCCTAAAGAATATGGATTCTAATGATACTCAGAATGATAAGGACCGCGGTCAGATCATGGTGGAATTAACCTACAAACCATTTAAGGAGGATGGGGTACCGAAAGAATTTGAAGAGTCAGATGCAGTACAAAAAGTTCCAGAAGGAACGCCACCAGGGGGAGGCGTCCTAATGATTACGGTCCATGAAGCTCAAGATGTTGAAGGAAAGCACCATACTAATCCATATGTCAGGATTATTTTCAGAGGGGAGGAAAGAAAAACTAAGGTACAAAATTTCCTCTTCTTTCTAATCCTTCATTGTTCTTTACTTGGCAGGCAATGATAGAAATGGGTAGGATATTATAGAATTCTTTTCCCACTCATCTTCAACCTTTCAACCTTAACACCTCTACCTCACAAGTGTTTAGGCTTTACGCTAGCCCGGGTATCCAAGCTCTCTAGAATTCACTCCCTCCTTTCAGTATTACTTGCTAACTTGACCACATTCTGAAGAACACAAATTGATAATTTTGATGTGATAACCTTTTGAAATAGTAATACTAAACCTTTACGCTTGTCAGGTTATGCCACCTAAACCAGTACAGTGGTGGCATTTGTACTTCATCACAAACTTGCATTGGCTTAGTTTCTAAGAGCCCGTTTGACTTTGTCGATTTAAAGTAGATGATGATAAACATCAAGTGGTAACAACACATTTAAATGCTGAAACTGATTTTACAGATAAGTCACTACGTGTTTAGATAGGAGTGTTGGTATGACAATAAACAGTTGATGTGTTTGGTTTAAAAGAACATGGAGAAGGACGAACATTGAAAACGGAACGGAGAGGGAGTTATAGGTTTTCTTTTGTGAAGCTTATTTCGAGGAGTACAAATAATATATTTATATATATATTTTGAGAAGGTAACATGTTGTATGTATTAAACATAAAACAGTACATGGGCTGTACTGAAACCATATATACAAGTGAGCAAAAGAGAGTAAATCAGTCTACATTTCTAGCAAAAACCTAATGTGTCTATGATAGATAGAGGATGTAGATCTGGTTACACCAAAAACAAAAATAGCTTAATACAGTTAAGTTTGATCATTTGCACTGCGTTGCTGTTGTTCTCGAAGCATCTAGAGTTCCTTTCTTTCCAAATTGTCCACCAAATGCAAGCTGGACCATCCTCCATCTGTTTTTGTTATCTGCTCCAGCTCCTGCTCCAGCTCCTTCCCAACTAAAGAGAGCTTCAATCTTTCTAGGCATTGTTCAAGCTATGCCTCTGAGATTAATAAAGATCTTCCATAACTGATCAATTATCCTACAGTGCAGAAATAGGTGACCAACTGTTTCCACTTCGTTTTCACAAAGAAAACATCTTGAGCAGAGAGTCCACTTCCTCTTGTTTAAGTTTTCATGTGTGAGCACAACTTCCTTTGTCCGTAACCATGAGAAGCATGCAACCTTATATGGAATCTTGGTTTTCCAAATATGTTTCCAGGGCCAGTTGGTGACTTGAGGTCTTGGTTGGTTTATCATTTTGTAGGCTGCATTGACACCGAATTTTCCACTGCTGTGTCCCTGCCATCTCAATTTGTCATCTCCATTCTGAATTCCTGTGAAGTTGTCCAGTTGTTTGTAGAACTCAATCATTCTATTTATCTCCCAGTCATTGAAGTCTCTTCTGAGTATCAGTACCCAACCTTGAGGTGACCACATTTCAGCTATAGATCTCTGTTGGTGATGAGCTAGAGCATATATGTCAGGGAATAAATCATTCAGAGCTCCATTCCCTAGCCAATGATCATTCCAGAAGGATGTGATGCTACCATTTAGCACTCTAATGAAGACTTGTTTTTTTAGAGCCGGCCATAATACCCTTATAGACCTCCAAAGACTAACTCCATAGCTGAGTTAACTGGTTTAGTCATCCGGTTGTCTTCTACTTCATATTTGGCTTTGGTAACCTTTCTCCATAAACTTTGAGGGTCTTGAGAGTACCTCCATAACCACTTTAATTTGAGGGCTTTGCTGTGATTCTTCAAATTTCTAATTCCCAATCCACCTTGAGCTTTGCTGAGAATTGCCTCTTTCCACTTGACCAGGCGATAGACCTTTTTCTCTTTTACCTTGCCACAGAAAATTCCTTCTTATTTTGTCTAGTCTTTGAATGACTCCCACAGGAATTGGAAAAAAGGATATCATATAGGTTGGCAGTGAGTCTAATACCGAGTTAATCAGAGTGAGGCTTCCTCCCATTGACAAATATTGACACTTCCATCTTGAGAGCTTTTTCTCACATTTCTCCTGGACATTGTTCCATATTCCAGTAAATTTTGACTTAGCCCCCAATGGCAGACCCAGATAAGTAGTAGGGAGGGTCCCCACTTCTCCCCCAGGATCACTGCCAAATCCTCCATGTTTGTTACTTCATTGATCGGGAAGAGATGACTCTTCCTCAAATCAATGTGCAGCCCAGAAATGCCTTCAAAAAGAACTAGTATAATCCTCAAAACTCAGTTGTTCCACTTCTGCATCACAGAAGATCAAGGTGTGTCATCAACATATTGAAGATGTGTAATCTCCTAATTGTTATGACCATTCATGGCTACCTCAAAGCCTTTAATCCACCCATTGAGTTTAGCTGTTTTGACCATGTTGTTCAAATCTTCCATGGATATTATGAAAAGAAAAGGTTACAAGGGATCACCTTGCCTCAGACCTCTCTGCGCAGGAAACAATCCTTCTGGAGAACCATTGATAATGATTGAGAATTTGACAGTAGATATGCATAATTTCATCCATTGCACTCCAAATCCCATTTGTTGTAACATGCTTAGTAAGAATTTCCAATTCACATGGTCGAATGCTTTCTCAATATCTAGCTTCAAAGGATTAGGGGTGGGTGTTCGGTCGGTTCGGTTCGGTTCGGTTTGAAGAAATTCGGTTCGGTTATTCGGTTTTCGGTTTTGTAAAAGTAGTAACCGAAACCGAACTGAAATAAGTTCGGTTTAGTTCGGTTTTTCTAATTTCGGTTCGGTTATTTCGGTTCGGTTTTCGGTTTGAACATTATCATATTGGGCTCCTTCTATGTAATAATAGGACCGGCGAATTTGTTGTTTTTTCCAAAACTTCGAAATTGTTGGAAATATTGTGTTTATAAAAAAAAATAGACTAAACTTTGCACACTATTATGGATCATAAAATTCAAACATAGCGTAAATTAGAACTTTGTGTGAAATCCTTCCGGTATCTATCATATATGCTATGGAAGTTTTAATAGAGTGAAAGTCTTTAAGATTGGGAAGTTGATGGACTTACTTAATTGGGTTGAGTCTTTGATAGATTGGACCTAATAGTGTTAATTTTTTACCTATGGGCTTAGCCTATATATAACTTAAAGAACCTATATGCTAATAATTCGGTTTTTCGGTTAACCGAACTAAATAACTTCATAACCGAAAACCGAACCGAAAAACCGAAATTTTAAAAATTTAAACCGAAACCGACCGAACAAACCGAATAACCGAAACCGAAATAAAAAAAATTTCGGTTCGGTCGGTTTATTCGGTTCCGACCGAAATATGCCCACCCCTACAAAGGATACCGGGTTTCTTCTGTTTCTGTCTTGAGTCTGTTGCTTCGTTGGCTATTAATATAGCATCCATTGTTTGCCTTCCTTTTATGAATGCCATTTGTTGAGAATCTACCAATTTTTCCACCACCTTCTTCAGCCTTCTCAGTCAAGACTTTTGCAATAATCTTGTAAATGTTCCCTATTAGGCTTATAGGTCTGAAATCCCTCAATTCCTTTGCACCATTCTTCTTGGGGATCAAGGCAATGTCATTGAAACTCCTCTCAAATAAACTGTGGAAATGGAAATTGTGAAACACCTCCATGATGTCCTGTTTAAG
This sequence comes from Nicotiana knightiana, assembly GCA_005239525.1. Lineage (NCBI taxonomy): Eukaryota > Viridiplantae > Streptophyta > Magnoliopsida > Solanales > Solanaceae > Nicotiana > Nicotiana knightiana. Next base: position 13,038 of record MDKJ01360442.1, read on the forward strand.
CACCTCCCAACATTTAATAAAGAATCCCATTGTAAAGCCAGGAAATTGTGAAACACCTCCATGATGTCCTATTTAAGCACCTCCCAACATTTAATAAAGAATCCCATTGTAAAGCCATCAGGTCCTGGTGCCTTGTCCATAGCACACAATTTCAAACTCCCAAGACTTCTTGTTCATCAAATTTGCTTTGTAGTAAATTCTTATCTTGCTCAGTTATTGTTGGACAACTCCTAATGTTACTTGCAGGTCTCCATTCTTCAGTCTCAATGTAGAGTTTTTTGTAGAAGTTTACTATCTCATTTTTATTCTTTGTGGTTCTGTGATTGATTCATCTTGGATCATTAAGTGGTCAATGTTGTTGCGTCTTTTGTGAGCATTGGCAGTCGGATAGAGTAGTAAATCCCTCGGTCAAATCGGAAGTGCTTATAAGCACTTTTGATGTTTACCTAGCGCATATATAATCTTTTGTTGATTTTGGCTTATAAGCACTTTTGATTTTTACGTAGCGCATATATAAGCCAAAAAGTATTTATAAGTTGGTTTCATCAGCTTATAAACTTTTCCAAACTCTCTAAGTTTATCAACAACAACAACAACAACTACTAACCCAGTTTGATCCCAACAGGTGGGGTCTGGGGAGGGTAGTCTGTACGCAGACCTTACCCCTACCTAATGCAGGTAGAGAGGGTGTTTCTAATAGACCCTCGGCTCAAGAAGGGCAAGAAGAAGAGGAGAGCAAGGAAGTAAGAAAGATGGAAGAGAAAAGAAAAAGGGAAAGATAAAGGATAAGTAGTACAAAATAATAGCAACACGAATACAATACCTGAAGGCGAACAAAACCACATAACGTAATAAAAATCTAAGAATATGAAGGGACATGCATGCTACTAAGACTATCGGTGAACAACTTTAAACTACCTACTAACCTTCTACCTTAATCCTCGACCTCCACACCCTCCTATTAAGGGTCATGTCCTCAGTGAGCTGAAGCAGCGTCATGTCCTGCCTAATCACCTCTCCCCAATACTTCTTAGGCCTACCTCGACCTCTTCTCAAACTTTCCATGGCCAACCTCTCACACCTTGTGACAGGAGCATCAATGTTTCTTCTCTTAACATGTCCGACCCATCTCAGCCTCGACTCCCGCATCTTGTCCTCCACGGAGGCTACTCCCACTCTGTCCCGGATAGCTTCATTCTTAATCCTATCTCTCGTGATACACCCACACATCCATCTCAACATCCTCATCCTGCACGTGTGAGTTCTTGACTGGCCAACACTCAGCCCCATACAACATAGCCGATCGAACCACCACTAAATAAAACTTACCCTTAAGTTTTAGCGGCACATTCCTATCACACAAAACACCGGAAGCGAGCCTCCACTTCATCCATCCCGCTCCGATGCGATGCGCGACATCTTCGTCAATTTCCCCGTCACCCTTGATTATAGATCCGAGATACTTAAAACTCGCTCTCTTGGGGATAACTTGAGCATCAAGCTTAACCTCTACATCTGCATCATGGGTCCCGTCATTGAATTTGCACTCCAAGTATTCTGTCTTGGTTCTACTCAGTTTGAATCCTTTAGACTCAAAGGCCTGTCTCCAAATCTCCAACCCCACGTTAACTCCGCTACGCGTCTCGTCAATCAACACTATATCATCGGCAAATAGCATGCACCAAGGCACCTCCCCTTGGATGTGACACGACAGTACATCCATTGCCAAGGCAAACAAAAATGGGCTAAGGGTCGATCCCTGGTGCAACCCCATCACCACAGGGAAATGCTCCGAGAGGTACAACCCAAAAGCTTCCTCTTTCATATTGATGAAAGCGCTAGGCACCTCTTAACAGTTCTCCGAGTCACCACCCACAGTCCTCACCCGAGTCTTAGCATCATCATACATATCCTTAATCATCCTAATGTACGCTACCGTAACACCGCTAACCTCCAAACACCTCCCTCGGAACTTTATCGTATGCTTTCTCAAGGTCAATAAACACCATATGCAAATCCTTCTTCCTCTCCCTGTACTCCTCCACTAATCTTCTTACCAGATGTTTACCAAACTCTCTAAGTTTACCAGATGTTCGAATTTGAGACTCATGTATCAAGAAAGCTAGAGAGAGGTTAGAGGGAGTGGCTAAGCAGCCGAGGAAAAAGCCACAACCATGAAGAAGTGATATCCTATATCATGAGGTTATTATATAGAGATCAAAAGACCAAAAAGGGGGAGTTCAGATTTTGTGTGTGGATATTAGTATTACTTCATTTTTCCCAAGATCTCCTTTCTTGGCCCCACGTACGTAATGTATAGTTCAATTACCATTCCATGAAGCATGTTAGTTTCCTGGGACCCTTTACCTTGCTAAGTTGTGTAGAACATTTCTCGATTTTTGAAGCATGAAAAGGCTTGTGGTAACTTCTTTTTTCGTTCTTTCTTGTTTTTTTTTTTTTCATTTTTGGGTTACGTGAAAATAATCACCGTTAGTTAGGATAAGAGATTCTTGTTAGGTCAGGCTAAGTAGTCGCTTGAGTTAACGTGGTTGTGCAAGAATCTTCATCTTCTCTTGTAAGGGAGCTCCAAGTTTTTTATAGAGTTCGCACAAAAACATCCTTTTCTTAGGTAATGTCCTATAGAAACTTAAGTTTTTCCGAAAAAAAATTGTAGTATCAAAGGTTGCTTCTTGGGGTCCACTCCCTGGATGAATTTCTTCCATTATGTCTTCAAAATCCATAGGAGTGCATGATAGATTCCTATTTCAGCAACTATGCTGTTTGTGTTTCCAATCAGAATACATATTCATTTTCTATTCTTTTGTTTCTTGAATTTAAAAACTACATATCTATTATTCTGATGTATACCTTTCTCAGCCTTTTTGGCTAATATACATGTAGTATTTCTTCATTCTGCTATTACTATAGATTTCTCCATGATAAGCTTGTGTGCAAATTTAATTTGCATTCTCGCCCTCATAGTAAATCCATGTAGGTTGTAAAACTGAAACTGCTGGATGTTCGTTTACTTAGAACTTAGTTTTTTTTTGCTTTTCTGGATTTGCAGTATGTATTTAGTCTGACTTTGACTTAAATGCAAGAAATTTCCTGCATAGGGTTATACTATGTCTAATTTTCCTCACATTCATTTACGTGATTTTATCCACCTTGATTGCAGCAAGTCAAGAAGAACAGGGATCCAAGATGGGAAGAGGATTTTACTTTTGTGTTGGAGGAGCCTCCTGTGAATGATAGGCTGCATTTGGAAGTTCTCAGCACCTCAATGAGGATTGGCCTATTGCATCCTAAGGTACAGAAATTGCTTTTTCTCATATTTATTATGCCTTAAGGGAGGAACAATGGACTGGTGCAAGTAGTATTTCTCTGGAAACTTGAGATGACCTTTTAGAATATGATGTTGAACAGTTAGTGTCACCATACAATAGTAACAACTGCACATTGGTATAATTGGAATGGTGCATCTTATATAGCTTCTGTTTCAAAAGGCAGTAATACTCCGTTAGGATAAAATGGTATGCGTCCTATTTTAGTAACCTTTTAAGGTAATATGAAATGCTAATGTTCACATTAGGAGGTTCTGCATTTTGTTAGCTCTCGTGTCTTCCCAGAAGCACGATGGAATAAAATGGTGTTTCTTTCTGCAGTTTTGGTTTTGTGTTTGACATTGTTTTGTTGAAGCTCTCACTTAACTCAATCTAAAAAAAAATGAAGCTCACTTAATTGTTTATGTATTGAAGCTAACTTATACTGGTGTAATTTTCTTCTTAACTCAGGAGGTATTGGGTTATATTGATATAAGCCTTTCCGATGTTGTTAACAACAAAAGGATCAACGAGAAGTACCACCTCATTGATTCAAAGAACGGTCGCCTTCAAGTTGAGCTGCAATGGAGAACTGCATCATGATCTAATCGCAAGTTCCATGACTGAAAACCTGTTCATTTTCCTTTTATTCTGTTTTTCGATTGTCCGTTGGATGTTTGGGGAGTGAAAACAAAAATATTTCCTTTTTCAGCTCTCACGTTGGAAAAATCTTTGCAATTGTTTTGTACATTACTACGCAACAATATTGTTTGTTTAGTTTGCCTTTTTCTCTTGTCTGTATTATTTTAACGGCTCGAAGGGCTTTAGGCGTAGAATCTAGTCCCCTCGTGACGCTTGTTAGATCGAGGGGCACTCCGCACACTATTAACAACAACAACGACCTAGTAAAATCCCACAAGCGGGGTCTGGGAGAATAGTGTGTATGCAAATATTACCCCTATCCGAAGGAGTAGAAAGACTGTTTCTGAAAGATTCTCGGCTCAAAGACATTATAGCATGTTAAATTTATTGTAATTCTTAATATCCTAGGCATTGGCTAATCGATTTTTCCACCCAACCTATGGCAACCAACAATAGTAGTGACATAATTGAGTCACAAAGCCAATTCAAGAGCAACATATCAAGAATTGAAAAAATCTAGCAAGTCCACGAGATGAAATGATGGAAATTGTCACCTTTTTTTTTTCAAATTTAAAAATTGAAGTAAAAGGTAATGGAGTACTGTTAAATTAGTGGCCTTTTGTCTAATCGATTGAAGGAAGGTGCTACATAATACGTCTCAAACAAAATATGAATGTAATAGCTTCTCAAAATACTTTTTGAGTAAGAGATATAAATAAATTTATTAAGTAAAAAATATCCCACATGACTGATGTTACTAACGAGTATTATTCCACGAAATTATATTAGTCATGTCAGAAATGTAGAAATAGTGAAAAAAGTTTGAAGACTAAATTTAATCAAGATTAATTTTTAAGGTCTCTTTCCTTATGCGGTTATGCCTATAGTTATCCATATAAAAAAGAAGAAAAGAAAAAAGGATAATTTCCCAAATGCCAAATGGGCTAAATTTGTTTGACCCGCCTCTTTTAGCTCAAGTTCCAACAACCAATTGAAGCCTCAAATACAAAAACAAAGTCTGTGCCTCCATTTCTCGTTTTGCTAAAAATCTTATCCTCATTCATCTTTCCTCCATCAATGGCGAAGCCAATCGTCGACACGGAGTACCTCAAAGAAATTGAGAAAGCTCGTCGCGACCTCCGTGCTCTCATCTCCAGCAAAAACTGTGCTCCTATCATGCTTCGCTTAGCGTAATTTCTCTCTCTCTCTACACATATAATTTATGTCTAATATGTGTATATTATATTTAGGTTTATTCAATTATGTTTCTGCGCAGATGGCACGATGCAGGAACTTACGATGCTAAGTCGAAGACTGGTGGGCCGAATGGTTCCATCAGAAATGAGGAAGAGTTCAGTCACGGTGCTAATAATGGATTGACAATCGCTCTTGACTTTTGCGGTAACAAGTTCTTCTTCGAAACCACTGAATTTTGATTGTTCAGCTTCATTAGTCGTGCTGTTAATTAAGCTTATCGGTTTGACTAATGTATCGCTATATTTTTGCAATTTCATCTATCTGGCGTTTTGAAATCGTTTTGGAATAGCTTGTACTAGTGTTTACTTATTGATTTCTGGAATTTTACTCTTAGAGTAGGTTATTTTTAAATAGCTAAATTCGAAAAGGTTTAGCGCGGGGAGAAGTTGCCAATAGAATTCAGAAATGCGTGTTGCAAATAGAACAACTGATGTTTACTTTCGATTATGCCTATAAAATTGAATCTATTAGACTATGTAGGTGGAGCAACAAGGGGATTAGGGGAGTGACTTTGAATAGATATAACTATTTCATTCGTTTAGCTAACTCAAAGGATAAAAGGGGCGAGAGTTGGTACTACAAGCACTGACGGGCTTGTAATGACCCTAGTGAAAAGCAGTCAGTTCTTTGAATTTAACTCTGAAAGATGAAAACTGATCCCATTCCCTTCCTTGAATGGTTTTTTTAATGTCGCAAACTTGAATGTAAAATTGTGTGAGTGTCCACCAGAAAGCACTATTTGATGTAGGTTTCTCTTAAAATTGTAAATGACATTATTGTTTCCTTTTATAACATGTTGTGTTTCTCGTTACAGAAGCAGTGAAGTCTAAACATCCCAAGATTACGTATGCAGATCTATACCAGGTGGCTCCGTTATTCTTTTTCTAGAAATGCTTTTCGTGGTATTCATATGGTTTAGAAAGGATGATCATCAACTTGATTATCTCTTTACGTGAATGAGTGGTTAATGAAGAGTTAGGCGATTCTCCAATAGTTTATATTGTAGATCAGTATATAGAGAGGAAAATGTACTTCTTTCTTGTAACCTTTAAATTTCAAATGAGATTTTCTGGAAATGTTTGTTTCTTGATAATTCTCTTCGTTTTACAGAAGATACTTTTTAGATTAAAGGAAATCCTCGCTTAGTTAGGACATACTGTTCGACCTATACACACCAATATGTGGAGAAAGAGTGAATAATGTAAATACGAAATAGTCTGTTTAACTGTGTTACTTCCCATGCTGCTGGCATGACAATTTACTGAGTGGTTATAACATATAACTGACACAACAGGTGATGTCTTGCTGACATATCACATGAAAGTCAAATTCACATGTAATGATGAAAATGCACCTTAAATTTGTGCAAGCTGGGTGTTCTCTTTTTTGGGTTAGACACGTTGTAGCGATGATATTATACAGAAACGGGATCCTAGATCTTTTCATGAATAACTGAGAGTTCTCATATTATGTTGCACTTCAGCTGTTGGTAATTGTGTTTTTGATTAAGATCTGTTAATGCACACATTAGTTGAGGGGAGCTGAACTGTTATCAAAATCCATTCCATGTTTAGCTTGCAGGAGTTGTTGCAGTTGAGGTCACTGGTGGTCCGACCATTGATTTTGTCCCTGGTAGGAAGGTAACAATTTTTTTTATCCTTTGTTGATTGATAACCACTTAATAATGATATTCATGAAACGCTAACATTTTTATACCTCTCTATTTTCCATAGGATTCCAGTGTTTCTCCAAAGGAAGGACGGTTGCCAGATGCTAAACAAGGTTTCATGAACTGTTTTTCTTTTATTAATATGCTGTCATGAAGGAGTTTCATCAGTGACCTGCAAAATCTTTTTTCCCAGTGGGAATATGGCATACCTGCTAATTAGTGTGGATAAAATCGGAAGTCATTCTTCTGTTTGCGGTGTTTTCTCAACAAGATTCAGGCTCTTAGATCTGTCAATTGTTTGTTAAAATGAACTTGTAGAAGGTTGAGATTCTCTGATTATTTTATGATTGATGGTAGGTGTGCCACATCTGAAAGATGTATTTTATAGGATGGGTTTGTCTGACAAAGATATAGTGGCGCTATCTGGTGGTCATACGCTGGTAAGTAACCTTCTCTTCCCCTAGTTGTTGATTCTGTTCCCAATTTTTTTTTTGTTCTACTGTTGCACTAAGTTCCACAAGTGACATGTTGTAGTGATGAAACAAACATCCACAGAGCACATCCCAATTGGTTCATTTGATATTGTCTGCAGGGAAGGGCACATCCAGAGAGATCAGGCTTTGATGGTCCATGGACAAAGGAGCCACTGAAATTTGACAATTCGTATTTTGTGTAAGAAATATGGGCATATAAGCTAGTTGTTTGATTTTATGACCTTTTTCTTTAAAAGGAAATCCAAAGCCTTTTTGTTGGGGAATGCCAATGTTAATGTCTTTTCGGTTGCTGACTAAGTATTATCGTTCTTTTGAATTCAGGGAGCTGCTTAAGGGGGAAAGTGAGGGCCTACTGAAACTTCCCACAGACATAGCTTTATTGGATGATTCTGAGTTCAGACAATATGTTGAGCTGTATGCTAAGGTGAAGAAGTTAATTCAACTGGATGACCTAAGTTTTTTGTGGTCTAAATGTTTCAAGTTTGCTAAGTTAGGCCCATTTTGAGTTTACTAACACATTATAACTAGATTAATGCAAGATGAACAGGACACTTCTCTAAATTTTAATCTTCTTAATGTAGTTGTAACTTGTAGAAGGGAGTGCTTGAGATCAACTGTCTTTTAGGCATATATATGTATGAGTCGATAGTCTTTGGTCCAGAATAATAACCTCCAAGTGTTAGTTTAAAACTGTGTCTTGAATTTTAATTTCCTGCTTTATAGCTTCGCGTGTTGTTCTAATAATGATGACTGCTCTTCTGTCTTTATACGAGGATGATTAGGACTTTACTACAGCAGTAGATCTTATGTTAAGTAGGGTCTTAGACCTTTACGGTCCAAAAGGTTGGTAAACTTTGAAAATTTGGGTTTCATACTCTTTAGAGAGATCAAGACAAGGTGATGGATCTGTCTGCAAATAAAGAGGAATCTACTGGTTTAGTGAGCTTCTGCTGGAGCTGAGAGATGAGAGAACTTTTGGAGGTGGAGAGGCTAAGGTGAAATAGAGATTGTGTATCGTTGACATGAAGAGATTGAAGACAAGAAGGCAATCCAAATCGTTGACATGAAGAGATTTCCAAAAAAACAAATAAATCTGAGTTTAGGTTTTGGGTGCTCTGGATGAAATGTAAAAGATATTTTGGATAAATATTGCAGCAGTGTTGCCATTGGAGATCCAAAAATCAATTTGGACAATGAATGCTTTCAAGCTATTGGGAGCAATAATCAAACAGTCATCAATGGTTACAGCTAGATTCTAATGTTCAGAAATAGGTGTGGACAATGCAGACAAAACATGTGTGTTAGGTGTTGGTGTTAGAGTGAGTACGCAAGTCATGCACCCTAGTTAGTACATTTGAGAGATGATATTATGATCTCAGCAATGCCTTTTAGGTAGGCTCTGAACAGTCCGTCTAGCTAAGGGCATTAGAAAGTCAAATATATTACTAAATGCTATTAGGAAATGGCGTGAGATTATCTTACCTAAATGTAGAAAAAACCGAGGAAATAACGTCAGGATGAAGGAAGGCAACTACATTTGAAATACTCTCCTATGATGATGAGAACAGAGTAGCATGGTACAGGGATCCAATGATGTTTATAAGTTTTGGGTAGTTTAGGATGGATAGAAATTTAATTGAAACTCTATGGTATATATGTTGGATGAAAGCAATAGAACCAAAGGACATATGTGGGATGCAAAAGGTCAGAGAGCCTTATTAATGACAGTGGAAATGGAACTTTTGCGAGACATGAGAAGTTGGAAGATGTGGGAAGCTGGAGGGTGTTGTTCCTCAGGATTTCTATTAATTTACAAGTTCTTGACAGGCTGAATTGGACGGAAATTGTACAGAAAGAACAGGTTTGACAGCTTAATCGAGACTGACTTTTGGTCTTCTACTTTTTCATTCTCAAACAGACCTACAACATTTAGTATGATTTAGAAAGCATCTCTTCTATTCATTTCAAGATAATTTGGTTCTTCTGTGTGTCAGAAGTATTGGTTGGACATTCTGCGACTATAATGTGTACTGGCCAACTGGGCCATTAGTATTTGTCCTGCAAGTCTCTGCAAAGTGTGAAGTAATGAATGTGATCCTTACTGTTTAGATCTCAACTGTTCATATTATTGGTCATACATACATTTCCTTGAAAGCCTTTCTGCACATGATTAACAATGCTTAGTTCTTGCTTTGAAGGAAAGTTGTGCACATGCTATTCTTTCCATTACAATGAGCCATTTATTTGCTTACTGGTAGGAAAACTTTAGTGTTCATATCGTATTTTTATTGAAAATTGCAGGATGAAGATGCCTTCTTTAGGGATTACGCCATATCACACAAGAAACTATGTGAGCTAGGGTTTACCCCGAGTTCTGGTTCCAAGGCTACAGTGAGGGACGGCACTGTATTAGCACAAAGTGCTGTAGGAGTTGTTGTGGCTGCTGCAGTGGTGGCACTGAGTTACTGGTATGAAGTGCGGAAAAGGATGAAGTAAGTGAATTGGACAACTACAGATTGCATTCTTACTGCCATATTTTCAACCTCGTATCATTAATGATGAACTGTACCTTATTTTTATGGTTTTACACACTTTCTTCAAATAATACCCTGTAGTGTCGACTAAATGGATTAATACAAAAATATAGTAAACCGGTTGTATCATGGAATTAATGTTTATATTTGATTCCCGTATTTCTGGAAGGTTTCTGATTTCAACCTGAGTTGTCTTTGCATCAGATGACTTGTTGAGTTTATCCTGTTAGGAGTTTGACAAGGAAAAAGGTAGGTCAGACGAAAAGAGCATAATAGACTACTACCAGAGATTTATATACCATTCATTTGTTTGCACGTTCCATGTGCGAATTATTGAATGGCATACCTGCTTGTCTTGCCTAACGTCGTCAGTGATTGTTGTCGCCAAAATAAGCAGATAATTATGGTTTTTTCCCAGCTTTTAAAAGTTTTCTTGCCCCAATTTTTTGGGTCATGCTGTTTGAATCTGGCCCTTGTCACACCTACACCTACCCCAAGCATATGCCAAGAAAGAGACGCTTTACTACTGTGTGTTTCAGTGTACGAAAGCATAAAAAACACTAACATTTTGCTTTGCATGTTGAGTGGCTCAATCTGGTTTACGTTTCATTTTCTAAACGCTTATGAGAAGGGTTCGAACTTTGGGTGTGCGGTACTATATTTTGTTACTACTTTATTGACTCTAACAATAATCCCAAAACTATGGTAGGACGGTATGTTTCACTGTCTCGCAACTCTTACTTTAATCAAAAGACTTAAGGCCCTACTGAAAATAGGTCACCAAACTACCATTGAGAGTTTTCCTTTTGAAGCCCAAATGCTTAAGATGAGTGGATCAGGCAGAGCCAAAAAAGCTTCCGTAACTCAAGTTTCATATCTGGGAAAAGAGAGTATGGACAGCCCTCGGCTGGATCTCTTTTTTAGGTATGATTAGAGGCGGATCTAAGATTTAAATGTATGCATTCAATATTTGAGATTTTCAGCACTAAACTCATTATCAGATCTAATATTTGTTGTGATTTCAATAGATTTTTACATATATTTAATACTCCACATCGAAAGTTATGGGTTTAGATGAACTTATAACCGGTAGGCTACATCCGCCCTTGGTACGATTCCATAAAATATCTATAACTAAATTAACTATGTTTGAAGCTCAAATTATTTGTAGTCCGTCATATAAATTCTCACTATGATTTAACCCTTTTCAAACCCATTTAGTATTACTGAGGAAAGCTCCGAATATATATACTATATCCCACATAGAGAGGTGTTTCTATCAATAATTTGAATGAGGAGGAGGAGGAAGCAATTACTGAAGCATTATCCACCAAACAGCAAACGTGGGACAGAGGACAGAGACCCAAGAATCGCAAAGGCAGGGGATGTCACATGGGAAGAGAAATAGAGACTAAAGAGGTAGGTAAGCAATGGTGTTTTAGGACAGTCCCACAAGTCTTCTTCATTATACCTAAGCACATGATCTCCACGAGCCCCTGATTGGGTTCTCACCTTATTCTTCCCATAATAATATCGCCTACCCATTACCAACTATCTCCCTTTAGTTATGAATTTAACTTATATACAAGGATAAGTGATCAAGATCTTAAGTTTATGGGTTACGAATTCGTTATTTGCAAATTCATAGCTCGTCTTAATTATTAGGTTCGCAATTAAATATTTATATAAATTTAATAAATTTCCTAATACAATTACATGGTCAGTAGTTACAAGGTCCGTCTAATATGTAATAATCTACCTTCACCCCTGCTTATATAAGCCGACAATACAAAATTTTCTTTTTATACTGCCAACGGCTACTATACTACACGAAGATCATTTTCCTGTCATTATGGATCTAACTTATATATATTGATTGTGTAAAATTTTCTTACACTATCATTATGTTTTAACCTGTTATAACTAATGCACCAACCATTTCCCTTTCATTATGGATTTAATTTGTACATACACACTTTTACACTATTATTGTGTTTTAACCTATTGTAATGTACCAATTATTTCTCTTTCATTATGCATTTTACTCTTATATGGTTTATACGCTATATGAGTGTTTTAATCCTCTCCAATAATTTATCTCCCCTTTTCTCTTCCTAATTTTATACTCAAAAAGGGATCAGAACAATTTTCAGCTTATGTATTGCTACTCGTACTTGTAACCTATCAATTGAAGGTGAAATTGAATTAAACTGAACTAAACTCTATGTCACTATTTTTTTTTTCCCTTGGACTTCTGCCTTCGTTTGTAAATATAGATATTATATTCGGATATCTCAAGACTGGTCTTTTGGTTCCCATTTGTGAGGAAAGAGTAACTTAGCAGGAGCTTCATATTGAGTAGGGTCTCTAAAAGAACCTAACTCATTTTAGTGGCCGGTGTGTGTGGGACATGATAATTAAATGCACAAGAAATGTCACAATTGAGATTCTAATTAACATATATACATAAAGTAATTTTCGAATCACCTTTGTCATTATATTAAAAAATATTTCTATGCTAAGGGAATTCAATAATTCATATACATATTGAGATCTATTTTAATGAAATTTGTTGCCATTTTTTCAAAAAAGAAAACCAATTTATATACATATAGCAATTCTATTTTTATCCTATTTCCACAATAATGGTGGCATAATGTTAAAAAAAATAGTTATCCACCCATATTATTCATTAAAAAATGGTTTGAAAAATAAAAATTTTAAAAACGGTTCAAATATGGATAAGAACCATTATATCCACTTAGAAAATGGATAACCAATGGATAACTAATGTGTTTAACTTTATATTTGTAAAGCCTTAAATTTTAGATAAGGAATTCTCCCAAAAGCGATCATACTCAATAAGTCATGGATAATATGGATATTCATATTATCCACTGGTTAACCCGTTTTTTATCTGTATTAAATATGGACCGGGTTGAATAATTTATCCGTTTTTTTGCATTAGCCATTTTTACCCGCCCATATTCGACTCAACCATTTGTCACCCCTATTCCATTGTATAATTTTTCATGCAACAACAACTACAACAATTCTGTGTAATTTCTCAAGTGCGGTCTGATGAGGGTAGGATGTACGCAACCTTACCTCTATTCTGGAAGGGTAGAGAGACAATATGATTTTTCACGAAAGAATTCAATTGAATCACTCAAACAATTTGCTCGACCGTTGAGTCGGACTAAAAGTTAAGGATGGAGTTTGATATTTAAGCACTTCAGTGGTGGTAATAAATATTAAGAGGGAGGCCAAACATGTTGGAGAAGGTAATGGATAAGCTTATAAGGTTGGTTTTTAGGATTTGATATAAACAAAGAATTAGGGGTAGCAATAAAATCCAAAACCGTGCCATAGTTCAACATCAAAATTTTAGAGGGCCGGGAGCCCTTTATTTGGGACGTGACACAAGAGAATGCAAAAAGTTGACAAAAGGTAGGTAAAACACACTCATGAAATTATACAAGTGGACAACTCTCGTTCGAGTCATCTAAGCCAAGTTGATAGATTTCTGTATATCGTGAATCGTAGGCACAAGTTGTTATCACAGTTGTTTTCAGGGAAAAAAAGAGGAAAATGAGATAACATTTTTTGGTGGTGGGTAAAAAATAGTAAAATTGCTCTGCAAATTGAGGTAGATAATCATAACTAGACTTTGGTTTGTGTTGGTTCGGGATTATAATGCAGGAATTAATTACACAATAAATCTTAATAAAGGAATTATTGTGCTATTGTAAGAAATTTTTATGTATGAATTAGTTATGTTAAACATATTTTCTCTTTAAACATTTGAATCTTTGTATTGCTAATAATCATATACTTTTTTCGCATTTTATCTCGTGTAAAATAATATATATCAATATAAGGCTTCGTCTTCCTCGCTCTCTCGGCGCAGTTTAAGCTAACGTGCGCCGACCTCGTCAATGGCAGGAAAGAACTCACGCGGTCGTCCGACAAGATCCCCAAGCTCAAAAACATTGGAGGCACCTCATCTGCAGTCATGGAGTCAATCTCTGGAGCTTCCAAAACACATATAGTAGGCGGAATACTTACTCAGATCTCTTATGTCGAAGCCTCAGCATTTGCAAGTCACTAGCAGAAACGAGCAAATCAGAGCCCTATTCCCATGCAAGTGAACTTGAGAGATATCGTAACACCCCCTCCATCTAGGGATGTTACTATTCCATTGGGCAAGGAGCTGGAAGCTGAAAATCAAGATCCAAAATCAGTTGATACTGCATTGGGGAAGAAGAAGGAAGTTGAGAATCAACCATCTGCACACACCAGTGTTCCGTTGCCAAAAAACATTAAGGAACCAACTTGGGCTGGGATACTTAATCGTAATCGTATCAGCTGCTAATGGTATGCCTTTGCAATACATTACTCCTGAAGTAGTAGAAGGTAATCTTGTGGCCAAACTTTTCAAATTAGATCTAGAAGCTGAAACTTTAAAGTGGAAATATGCCCTAATTATCTATGTAATTGGAGAAAACCCAGGGTATAATTACATGCTTCGATATATAAACCAGATGTGAAATACGGTCACTATTCCTGAAATCTATTCTCATAATGATGGTTACTACATTGTTAGGTTTCAATTCATGGCTGACATGAAGAAAATTCTGTGTAAGGGACCTTACACATTCAACTACATGCCCATGATAATGAAACAATGGAGTCTACAGTTTGATTTTGATGCAGAGTTTTAGACTGAGATTCCTCTTTGGATTAGATTTCCCAAACTGCCCATGTGTTGCTTGGGTGGTGGATCATTGAGTATAATTGCAAGCACAATAGAGATTCCACCGTTTGTAGATGAGTGCACTGCCAAACAAACTAGAATCTCTTATGCCATAATTTTCATTGAGGTGAAATGTCACTAAACCTCTCCCTAGCAAGGTCCCTATTTTGGATGACTCAGACAAGTTGTTTGATCAGGCAGTGGAATATGATTGGAAGCCAGAATTCTGTGGGAAGTGCTTAAAAATTGTCCATGATTGTACAAAGGCTCGCAAAGAGGAGGTTAAGCAAGTTCAACAACCTAAAAGAAATAGGCTACAACCTGTGAAGCAAGCGTAGAAGACTACAAGAGCTGTGTTAGCTCCTACACACAATGTTATTCAAGGGCAGATAATGATGTCGAATGAACAAGGGCTTAGTACATGTGCTGATGTGAGTAGAGAAGCGGAACTAATTCTTGAAGTAAGTCAGCAACGAACTCCTGACAAAGGGAAGAAATCAACAGAATTAAATGACATACCCTTGAACTATGCACAAGCAGTTATGTCACCTGGTAAGCAGAGATCAAGCCAACAGACAAATGTAGCAGTGATGGGTAATTTGTCAGTACCATCTGCAGGTGGTACATCTAAATCAACCTGATGTCTTGGTTGGTTTGGAACATTAGAAGTTCCAACAAACGTTATAAGCAAAAAGAATTCGGTGCCTATATCAAGAGAATAATATCAAATTATTTGGTTTAGTAGAAACTAGAGTTAAAAAAGATAAGGCTGGTGGCATTGCTAATAGGATAGTGTAGGTTGGAAAGCAAGGTTTAACTATGATCATGCTGCTAATGGAAGGGTTTGATACTATGGGATCTTTCCCACTATGATGTTTCAGTAATAGACCAGTCTGCTCAAGGTATGCATTGTGATGTTAGAGGAAGGTTGAATCAACTGAACTGTGCCATGACATCATTTATGGGTTTAATACAATTAAGCTGAGAAAGCCTGTATGGGTGCAACTGCAAAACCTTGTTACAAAGATCACCAAGCCTTGGCTCATTTGGGGAGATTTTAATTCAGTGCTAAATATACAAGACAGATTATATGGGAACCCAGTAACTAGTAATGAGATTCAAGACTTTTCAGCAGAATTGATAGAGCTATTGAAAATGATGAATACTTTTGGACATGTGGAGGTGGATTATAAACTGCCTTTTATCTCAGATCATGCTCCCATGATGATCACTCTAAGGAGAGATGAATCCAGTGGTAAGATTCCATTTAAGTTCTTTAATGTTTGGGATGATCATGAAGACTTTTTATCAGTGGTTGATGAAGTTTGGCAGACACAACTGCAATCAGATGCCATGAAAAATATTTGGTGCAAGCTGAAGGTTCTTAGGTCTGAATTGAAGCAACTTAATAACAATGAGTTCAGAGGAGTAACATCTAAGATAGAGCATATCAGAAACATGCTTCTGGGTACCCAAGAGCAACTGAGCAGAGGCTATACTGATGTAGTTGCATTAGAGGAGAAAATATTACTTGAAGAGCTATAAAAATGGTCACTAATAGATAAAAGCATATTTCAGCAGAATCCAGAGCTAAGTGGATAAAGCTTGGTGATTCTAACACCAAATACTTCTCAACCGTTATGAAGGGGATGAGTCATAAAAAAGTTATTGCAGAACTTACTAATGCCTTTGAAGATAGACTCACTGACCAGACACAGATCCAGGATGAAATAATTGCCTTCTACAAATCCCTAATGGGATCAAGATCAGGTCATCTGCCTGCAGTCAGCAAAGAGATAATGAAATTGGGACCTGTCCTCACCCATTCTCAGCAAGTGAGCCTCTGTGTTGAGGTCACTGAACAAGAAATATTTGAAGCATTGTGTGCAATTGGAGATGATAAAGCACCAAGTATTGATGGCTACATTGCATTATTTTTCAAAAGTACTTGGGCATTGATCAAACCAGAAGTGTGCCATGCAGTGAAGGATTTCTTTCAAACGAGCAAGCTTTTTAGAGCAATCAATTGCACAACCATCACTTTGATGCCTAAGGTTTCCCATTCTACAAGTATCAAAGAGTATAGACCTATAGCTTGCTGCACTGTTCTATACAAGTTAATTGCCAAAATTCTTGCAAACATATTGCAAAACGTTATTGCTTCAGTTGTGTCAGACACCCAAGCTGGCTTCATTAAAAGTAACAGATAATGTCCTACTGGCCCATGAGTTAGTTAAGGATTACTCAAGGAAGAATATTTCTCCAAGATACCTCATTAAATTGGACATACAAAAAGCCTATGATACAGTTAATTGGAGGTACTTGCATCAAATATTAGAATGTCTGGTATTTCCATTGCGATTTACCAACTGGATCATAGAGTGTGTGTCAACAGTAAACTATACCATTCTCATCAATGGAGAGACAACTAAGACATTTGATGCAGCTAGAGGTCTTAGACAGAGAGATCCTATGTCTCCATTCCTCTTTGCCATAACAATGGAGTATCTGAGTAGGAATCTAAAGACACTCAAGCTAGAGAAAACCTTCCACTATCATCCTGTGTGTTCTAGATTGGACCTTACTCACTTGAGCTTTGCTGATGATTTTCTTCTGTTCACAAGAGGGGATACTACTTCTGTTGTTCTATTGCATCAAAAGTTCAACACATTTTTAGAAGCCTCAGGTCTTAAAGCAAATCTAGCAAAAAGCTAAATATATTATGGAGGAGTTAGCAATGAAATGAAACATGAGATCCAACAGAATCTAAGGTACAGTCAAGGGGTGCTGCCTTTCAAATACTTGGGCATAACCCTTATTGCCAAAATTGTGAGTAGGATTTCTTCAAGGACAACAAAGAAACTGTCTTATGCAGGCAGTATTCAGTTAGTCCAAAGAGTTATCTCTGGCATTCAAACCTATTGGGCTCAAATCTTTATTATACCAGCTAAAGTCATCAAAGTAATTGAAGTACATTGTAGAAGTTTTATATGGTCTGGGGGTGAATACAATAACAAAAAAGGATTTGGTGGCATGAGATAGGATGTGCTCTCCAAAATCTGTTGGAGGATTGAACTTGATCAATTTGGCTATGTGGAACAAAGCTACTATCACTAAGACCTGCTGGGAGTTGGCCAACAAGAAGGATAAGTTATGGCTCAGATGGATCCATAGCTACTCTATCAAAGAGCATGAGTTTATGGATATGGGAGTACCAAAGCAAGCATGTTGGATGGTTCGAAAGGTGTTTGAGGCAAGGGACAGATTGCACTGTATTAACAACTTGTCACAAGACACAGTTACAAAGCAAGTGTACCCACGACTACTAGGTATATTACCAAAAGTTTCATGGAAAGGAATGATGTGTCAAAACCAGGCAACACCAAAGCCATCTTCACCATGTGGCTCCAGGTGCAGCGAAGAATAGTAACAACTGATAGACTGAAGAAATTGGGAATGCAGATAGAAGACACTTGTTGTTTCTGCCAACAAAAGCAGATGCGCGAGATCACTTATTTGCTGAATGTAAATATGGTAAATGTCTATGGTACATGCTCATGAACTGGCTGCACATGCAGTATCCTCCTATAGACTCATAGGCAGCAAATCATCGATAGATAGTTATGAAAACTAAAAGCAGATCTGAGCTAGTAAGAGTACTTAAGCTAGTCTATGCAGAGTATATTCATGCAATGTGGATTGAAAGAAATTCTCGGATTTTGAAAAGAAAACTACTGCATGGGAGGTTCTAGCTAAGAGAGTGGCTTGCATATACAATTTTGGAGCTGAAGGATATACACGAGTGTTGCTTAGCAATTGTAAATATTAGTGCGATATAGATTATATAATATATTTTTTGTTGGATACTTTCCTCTATCTTGTAAAGTAGACTGAGATAGTCTACTTAGATTTGTAAATGTTACATTGACGATTACCAAAAAAATCATATAACTTAATGTAAGTAAAATTTAATGTTGTCAATCAAACGTGGCATATAATGATGCATGACTTTTTTTTATGAATATAAGTTATATATAATGACAATATAAAGAACTTTTATCCCATCAACTTAGTTTGATCGATTATATATATATATAAAAGTCAACTTAACATGATAGTGTAAAAGAATATACCCAATCAATGCATAAAATGTGAACTCTCTTTTTATATGAGCAATCAAATACTGCATAAATTATACATCCTTTACAAAATATAATGGAGTATTATCTTATGCTAAGATTTTTTTTCCCCAAATCTTTCCAACTTAACTTCCCTTAGTAAACAAAAAGGTGAATCAACCTTACCATATGCAACCCTACTTTGTTGCCTAAATTAACTTGATCCACAAGGCTTGTGGAATAGGGGATCTCTCCCTCTCTCTTTCTTTAATAATGAAACATACAAAAAGAGAGAGAAGTGGAAGGTGAACCAAAACCCATATAAAACTACAATCACACCCCACATCCATTGTTCCCTAATTTCCTAAAGTTTCTCTCTTTTTCTTCCATTATTCTCCAACCTCTATATCTTCTAGAAACTCTAACAATATACACCCATTTTACCTTTTCTTGTATACTATAGAACCAATACAGAAAAACTCCTCCCCACAATCTTACTTGTACAACAAAAATATGTAACCCTAAAGGACTGTAAACAATTCTTCACCTAATGCCCACTACAACTAACCAGAAACCTAGCTAAAATATTTAAAAGAAACCAAGAAAATTACACAGTCAGTTTTCACTGCCAATCTTTCCTTTTGCATCTTATAAAGTACCGTCAAACCTCTCTATAGCAGCCTCGTTTGTTCTGATAATTTTTTAGCTGCTATGGTGAAGTGTTGTAATAGAGGACATATATTATAACATAACATAAAAATCGATTCCAAATTTTTTTTTGTCTTTTATAGTGAATAGTTGTTATATAGAGATACTGTTATAGAGATGTTCGTCTCGCTGTATTACTAACCCAAAAAAAGAAATATGTTTTATAAGTTCTATACAATGATGGTGTCAAAAATATTTATACAATAAGCTTACTTATAAGGTAATTAACCTAATAAAAGTCAATAATACTATTTAAAATCTTTATATTGTCTGTGTATATAACTTAAATAGTTAAATCCACATAATCATGTATATATATTTACAAAATTGGTTTAACTTTGACCAGTTGCTAAGGCAAACTTTCTGTAGAACCCGGCAAATCTAATTAAGGTTGTTAGTTCAAACAAGAGCACTAATGATACTATTGTTATTTTTTTAATTAGTAGTCTGTAAGAAAAGTGTTTGGTACATGTCGTCCATTTGGTTGGGAAGATTTTGACTAGTATAGTTAGCTAAATTATTATAAGATGTGCAGGGTTCAGAGTTTTAATGACAAAACCCCAAAAAAAAAAAATCAAAAAAATAAGTATTGAGATTAGATCACAAGACTCTCCTTTGTCCTAAATTTACTGGATCGTTAATACCTCACTTTGCACCTACCTAAAATTTATCTTTAGTTAAATCAACGGCCACTTTTAGTCCTTTTTCCCCCATTTTCTTTTGTTGGATTTCCTTTAGCAATAGTATACCAAGCATAAATATATGAGCTATATATATATATATATATACTGATAATCTAAATAATTTTTATATTATTAATGTATTTTAATATGTTAATAGTAGATTATATTTTTTCCGAGATTGCCTATCTCATATTTATAGACAATCACACACACATATATATATATAATTTTTTGGTATTGTTAGTATGAATTCGTACATATACAAAAGTTTAATTTCTAAGGACGGTATAATATATGGTAGTTAGGTATTTAATAACCAATTACATGCAACATTGATATATTTAAAGCTGTTGAGTTGTCCCATATCAGAGGGATTTGAGGTCCTTGGTCTCCTTATATGGTCTTGGGCAATCCTCGTAGCTTTTTGGTTGAGTTAGATCCAAAGTTCATTTATCAAAAACAAACATGAATTTGTTTCCCATACAACATAGTAAATGAACTGTTCCAACAAATAAACACTAATCAACACAAGTTGTCCCGGACATTACGGTTATTTAAAAAGATACACCAATCAATTCTTTTTTATAATATTAATGTATAATATATTTTAAATCGATATCATTATATCATTAGAAAAAGAAGAAAGAATGGACACCAGCCACTCCTCTCAAACCTGTCTTACCAACTCGCATCTAGAAGCATTA